>QCXZ01000003.1:34277148-34308961 GCA_025024175.1 Rhyzopertha dominica | reverse complement strand
GGATAAAGACAGAACACAAAAAGAAAAGGAAACAGTATAGTGATAGAAAAAGAAGCTAGAGAAGTGACATACAAATCGGTGACAAAGTGTACGTAAAAAATATGACTAAAGATAATAAAATAACCCCGACATTTGATTCTACACCACATGAAGTTGTTGCAAAATATAAGGGGACGTACAAGTGAAGATATCACATTCAGGACAGGAACGCAGGCGAAATATCATACACTTGAAAAAAATTGGAACGAATGGAAAGTAACAACCAGTGAAAACAGAGACGAGTAAAATGAGAAGTTTATGGAGTTTGTCGTGTTTAGTGTAGGGGTTAGTAGGGTTAATTTAAAGTATGTGCAGAATAACATGATACAATCTTTGGAAATAGTTTAGTTCTTAATATAATTTATAAATATTTAAATGTTGTGAAAGGAAGGGATGTAGATGTAGAATAAAATATAGTTATATTATAAGGAAGCGGTCGGATAGTGTAAGGAGATTGTCAGTTTTGTTTGTACGACGACAGATGTCAATAAGAATTATGATATGTAAATGATAGATTAATGTACAAACACTGATAATAAACGGACGTGTTACTGCAGAGAGTGTTTTAGTGGATTTCCCCTTTTCGACATTTACAGCAGACACTACAGTATTCATTCACAGAAAATGCAGGGGGTTTTACGAATGTTACTGGCGCCGCTTTACATCCGCTGCTGGAAGGCGTTTTTGCCGCTGTTTGGATCGTTCTGATTATCAAACTTTGAGAAGGCTCTAAGAGTCCGGGGGTATATCACTCATGTGCGTCTTTGTGTTGCGGGTTCACTTACCCTAGTTCTGACACCACTTTTTGTATCTCTTTATTCTGTTTTTAATAAAAAAAACTAACATTAAAATCACATATGCGCTTACTTATAAAAATAATGGCAAAAATGTAAATCACAAACACAACACAATGTACTTGTCTAAATTAACCCTCAAAATCCGACGATTAGAAAGGCCGATTTTATTAACTTTAATAAAATTAAATTATGAACTAATTTAAATAAATCCTCAAGTCCATTTTATGCTGTCTGTTGGGCCAAGCACTATTGAGTCTGGTTTTTAGCCTCAGAATTCGATATGCGCGCAGGGTTGCGTCTTTGTTCATTTCATGAGAAAATGATGCTTTTTTTTGTCTTACGATGCTGTCTGTTGACTTAGCGCTTAGGCTTAGAGGCTTAGACCATACAAACCTACACGGCGCACGGCGCAGTCACGCTGTACGCCGTGTTGTCGAGTGGGCAAGTTTTTCTGGATGACCCGTACAAATATGAGTTTAACTAATGTTTGCTTTTCTGTAGCCAAACTAGTTTATTCTGAGTATAATTCTTACTGGGGTCATATCTATACGTATATGATTCTTTAATATATAAAAATGAAAAGTAGAGCTTCGACCAACTTCTTCAATCAACAATTACGTTGGTGATGTTTCAAGATTTTTATGTCAAGCTGTGCCATTGTGATCGGAATACTGAGGATTCATCCTTGTCTTCATAAAGATTTGATACATATGTTCACCAGTTACCTCCTTCTAAACTTCCTCTAATACCTAAATTATTAAACTGAAAAAATATTATTTTTGTTAGGTCATTATTAAACTTCTTATTTTTTTGCACAACAATCCTGGACTTACTTGACCTTATTGTCTGAGATACTATAACGGTATTATTATTTTTTCAGGTTTAATAAATTCCTTTTGACAGAATGAGAAATAGAGATTCTTTTCGGATACTAATGCGACGTTACTTATTAATAATAAGACAAATCAAAGATATAGTTAAATCTATCTAAATCTAAAAACTATTGCCCGATTTGATCGGAAATCGAACCTCATCAAAGCCCTATTCAGTTTCGATATAAAAGCGGGATATGTACATTAAGGTTTTTATTTGTTCATTTATACAGCCACCGAACCACATCCAGCTTTTGTTCGATTCCTGGTCATAAAGCTGGCAATACTTTTCAGACATTTTATATATTGGCGTGCTAACCCAATTAATTTGTAATCAGTTGTTGGTTTGCCAAATCTGGCCACCGTAGCATAAAATCCGCTTTGAAGCTCGAAAATACCGAGCGACGAGCGATTCAGCTCCAAAAGCAAGCAGTAAAACCTTGATGCATATATGCCGCGGTTTGATTTCGAATCTGAGTAGGGTTTTGGTCTTGTTAGATGGCATCACATTTGAACGGCATTCAAAAGACCCCTATTACCATATTAACAATCTTTTAGATTTGTTATAAATACATCCAGACAGTGCCAGTTTCTCCTGTAAAGCAATGAAAGCAGTTGCGCAACCATGAAAGCGGCATAAGATTCTTTTTGTTTTTAAACAAGAAAGTAGTAATTTTGATTACACTTTTTAATATATAGGTTCTCTTTTCTGCCTTTACCTATAATTCATCAGTGGTTGAATTTTGAACTACATTCCAAACGCAGCGCGCGTGGTGCTCCAAAGTCCCGCATGCAAAACCACATAAATCGTTTCAGATCGCAGGAATGTACTTACAGTTTAAATGCTGGCGCGCTTAAGGAACGTTGGAGCAATATTTGCGTTCGCTCCATCTTTATAAGCCCCGACTTTTACCTGTTATAATATTGATGAAAATATCCCTAAATGTAACTAAAAATAAAAAAAAATGTGAGGTCGACGGGAAGAAAAAATTAAAAAATAATGTAGTTTTTAATTAATTTATTTGACGAGCGATAATAAGTTGGTAGATTCTAATTGTTTAGTGCAAGTCTAAATTTTTTGCGAACGCAGCGGATGTGTGCAATTTGTTAATTTTATAACTGTTGGTACTACACTTTCTTCCATAAGCCGTCACTGCACCAGATAATAATCATATTTGATTAGTAAGACTTAAAATAACAAGCTGCGAAAAAAAGTATACTTTTAACAAGTAAAAAGTTTGTTGGATGTACAGGAAACCATAACGGCTGTTGCAGCTAATAACTTTTGTGTTTTCTCTGAACAATTAATAACAAGAACGTAACTTCTTCTTACAGGTGTCATAGTTATAGTGTATTTCCAATCTTTAGCTTTATTTCTAACACCGCGTGGCTGTGCCATAGCAAAGTTAATGCATAGGTTGGAATCATTTAATTTAAAAAATAAACTATAAGGCTACCTTAATTTTGCAAGAAAAATACTTAAACTGGCATATCCCAATAAAGTAACCCCAGACGCGGACGTAGTAATTGAAAGAGTGAGGACTCGAGCCTTATTCTTAATAAATAGAAACAATGGCAACGGGACAATGGGCAATCGACTTACGTGACATAATGGTTGCTCCAGCGGCACATATTGTATCAAGTATGATATTGTTTAATGACAATGACGATCTAGAACAAGGCCTAACGACAGGCTCATTGTCCGAAGCTTATCTTATTGTAGGACACAGTCAAGGGGTCTCTTTGTCGTACGTTTCCGTCCGTACTGTTATTAGTTTCTGGATATTATTGCCGGATTCATTTCATAATTAATCTTATTCTTTCGGATCTGTGGTTCTAGCAATCCCTGCTTTGAAGGGTAAACTATAGTCGCAACGTCTTCTCACGTTATAAAACATAATAAGATTGCCAGGCACTATTTTGCTTGTTAATATCATTGGAAATAGCCTTCAGATAACCAAAAATCATTTAGTTGTCACTGTATATATAAACATAAATTTTTTGTTATCATATCATTTCTGTGATTTGATAATATTTCATAATGCATATTCCTGAAGCGAAGTTTTTGCTTCGTTTTTTATGTATATACAGGGTATTAAAAGTACAAAAAAAATAACTTTTACACTTTTTAACCGACAGTTTTTTGAAACTTTATAATAGCAAGGACTTTGACATAAACTAGTGCTTCATACCTAAAGTAGGGTCGACCTTGTAGAAGGGGGCAGGGAGTTGTTGTTCTTGAAAAAAAATGTGTTTGATATTTCCAAAAGCAAATTATTATTAATAAAAAGAATTTTTTTGGATTTAAATTAAGTAGGTCATGGTTTATTATCAGCCACCTAGACAGAACTTCTTAATTTTAGCAAAAGTAGTCTAACCTAGCAGAACATATTTTTTGTTAATCTCTTTGAATATCACAATGGTTTAAAAAAATTCTAAACATACATTTCTATTCATAAAATGGAAGTACATTTAATGACTTACTACGGTGTAGATCCAAAAAAAATAAAATAAAAAAGTTCAGTTTTTTTGAAAAATAAAATAATACTAGTCTTCTGCTTAGTTTGCTCTAGCACGTATCGAAACACAATTTCTCGATTTTCTCTAAGACGCCGCGTTCAAGCGACATGCAATGGAAGTACTTTTATGTGCAGACTTTATTCCTATTTCTCAAAACAATAATTTGTTTTATGATATATCGCATCCTTTGAGGAAAAAATACACCCTACCCCTCCTACAATATGCCCCTGCTGTAGATATGAAGCCAAAATTGCCAAGGTTTGAATAATAATTTTCTTCAAAAAAAAGTTAAATGTGTTTCTCTTTCAACACCTTGTATATTGAAAGCACTGAATTTCCGGCCTCACGTTTGTATAAAGGTTTCATCACAATTTCACTTCCGGAACATGCACCAGTATTTGACATTGCATTTGTAAACACCCTGTATATTGCAAATAATAACAATAAAGCATCGTTTCCTTTATCATGTACTCGTTTATAGTACGATCTACTGCAAAGAAATAATTTGATATGTACGTACTTTATTTGGAGTAATTAAGGCTACCACCATACATTTATGTTTCTGGCCTAGAAATCTACGATACATGAGAAAGAGTAGCGGCTCGTGAACTTTGAATTTGACAGTGCTGCACACACGGCAACAGCACAGAGCCAAAACAGAAGTTCAAGTTCAAAACGAAAGCCGAGGATTGTTTTTTAACCGTAAGTAGTAATATTAATGTGGAATAAGATTTCTTAAAAAAGTAATCGACTGATATTTTAGTTACTGTTGTTACAGAGATCTGGATAAAACCATCATTGGTCAATAAATTTATTTTTTCTGTGACTGGAAAATGAAGGTTATTTGTTAAATTTGGGTTTAAAGTGCAAACACAAAGCAAAGAAAAAACAAAAAATATCAGATATTATTAATGCAGATAAGATAATGGAGGTGTACTCCAGAACATCGGCGCTTGGCACCTAGGGCGCCGGTAAATGATCATTGCTGAATCATACATTAAACATTAGTAACACAACGGCATAAAGAAACAAAAACTTGTCCGCTATGTAAATTGGCGCTTGCTACGTAATGCTTCCATGGAGCAAATCAGTAAAGTAAATCTTCAGCTGAAAATTTGATTACTAATGATTCGAAAGAGTAACAGATTTTGGCTGAAGAGTAATGAGGCAATAGATAGCTTTAAAAAGTAACATATCTATTAGTATAGTCATAGCACTGGCAACCCTGCGCCACCCGGCTAAAATCTTGCAGCTCGGGTGGTGTCCGTCACATGCAGACATACTCTCGAATAGTATTAGTCAAGTAATCKTCTGTCGCACTTGTTCCACAGTAKCGATGGCATACGCACCCTGGTGAKGCTTACGTCATGATGGTCAACGAGAAACAATCACACAGACATCTCGTTTATTACCCAGACAATTAAATCTTATAGCATGCGCGAGAAAATTTGTGACGACCACTAAGTCGCCATGTTGCTGTTTGTAAAGCAGTGAGTCTGCGCAGTAATTCACAAGTGTGACCGGGTGAATGGCAATTGGCGAGATGTATGGCAGGTCCTGTTGTTTGTTGTGACGTTGCCATGACGTTCCCACATAATCTTTACTACGCATGCGTCTGGTCCTACACGCGCGAGGATCATATATCACAACATCTTATCATGGCTTTAAACTTCTAGGTAACCCTGTATTTCTGTGAGCAACCATAGATGTATCTAATAAACAGATGGGCGATAGAAGCGTATATTTCATAAAGTAGATAGTGTGAACAGAGTAATATTGAAACATAAATTCCACCGTTATAATATGAACTTACAACGACCATTGTATGATAATGATTTTACAAATAGAGTAGCGTTTTGTATTAAATAAATGATCAGTATAATAATACTTTTAATAAAATTCTGTTTTCTGATGAAGCAACGCTTAAGATCAACGGGTCGGTCAAGAGACATAATATGCATTGTTATGCAATCAAAAATCCGCACTGGTTGAAGACTGCTGTTCACCAAAAGCGATGGTCGCCTAATATTTGGGGAGGAATCATTGGAAATTGCATTTTTCGACCCTATTTTTTAGACAACGTGCCGAAGGGTGAAGGGTATTTACATCTTCTAGGCGAGTATCTTCCAAGAATGTTAAAATACGTGAATCTGAACGGGTCATGTGGTTGCAACCCAATGGTTATCCAGTGCATAACCGTAGGATAGTGCGAGAATCTTTAGATCAATCCTATCTTAATCGCTGGATAGGCAGATGAGGTATTTGGTTCCTTGCCCGCGTAATCCCGAGACCTTACTCCTACAGATTTCTTTCTTTAGGAGTACGTCAAGGAAAGAGCTTTCAGAGATCGTTCAACAACTTCAGATGATATGAAAAATAGGATCAAGGAAGCCATTCAACTGATGTAGCTATGGTTGCTAAGTTCGGAGCTCATTTACTAGAAAACTAGCAGCTTGTATGGTAACTTATTTGGGCACTTTTTATAAATTTTTACATTGTTTTATTAAAATTTCATTTTGTTGAAATATATTCTTCAGAATTGTATGGATTCGTCTTTACCGACATTTTTCGGAAATAAAACCGTCAACGTTTCTCATTTTGCAATAATCTCACAAAATTTACAAACTATGTACACCCCACAAACCCTACCTTGGCAGAATTAAAAAAAATATCATTATTATTATACTATAATCAGTTTCCTTTTTTTACCCGTAGGGTGTAAAAGAATGCAGTGTCTCTCGCTCGTTTACTATCTTTTGTACTATTTTTCTTCCACTTATTCCTGTCCTTTGCTATTCTTCTAGCTTCGTCCCAAAAAAATAACGTGCAATAGATCATTAAAATATATCTTCAAAAGATCGTAGTAGGTGATGGAACATCAACTCCGAGTATGTGTTCATCTTTAAATATGTGCGAAATCTTAAGGAATCGAATGGAAAAAATTTGGTTAAGTTATTCTGAATGGTTCTGAAACTTTTTGCGGGTCTATGGACAAGACAACTCTACATTGACATAAGTAAAAAACTATTACAGATAAGTCTAAGAAAACCTGATGCTTATGTCGATAATTTAGTGGCGAAATTGGGGGTTTAAAAAAAGTTATGGAGCTTACACGCACCCCTGGGTAACTCTCTATTTATCTAAATGGTAAAGTTTTTACTTTACAACGAAACACAGTTTATCAGTTAGATATTACCTAATATTGTTAACAGATTCCATTGTTGTTCCTTCTGTGTTCGAACCTGGACATTTCAAGTCGTTGCCGCTTGTCACACGCCCTAGTATTTACATCGACAGCCGTCTAAACTGCCTTTAATTCAGAAGAAAGTTACAACTGGCCCCAAGGCCGGCTCCACGGGGAAAGCGTCAACATGAATGAAACGTCGCTGAAGTGAATGGATTATGCGCATAGGTGGGGTGTTTGTGTGGATCCTGTGTTGTTGTCCTAACACCATGTAAGCCCAGCGTAAGCCAGAAGGCGCAATGAACCGCCGAACTAATCCACTGGCTCGTCGACCGTCGTCTTTTCGGCAATCTATTAACGTTGCTGGACCATTTAGCAATCGAAGCCGTTGGACGCAATGCCGCTATCTAATTTTGGCGCACTAATTTAGGGCTTTTCTTCAGATACTAGTGTGCTGGACAATGTGTATCAACTTTCACGTATCAGCCTTCAACGTCACATTGATGTACAGATCGATATTCCTTAGCAAAATTATAAGATAGTAATGTTCATCTAGAGTATGCCTAAAATTAAGTAGTATTGAAAACGGTTACTTAATTACTGAACCTCACTTCACATCTGTTTTAGGATCAGACGGCGTTTTTTGCATTTATTTTACATTGTGTTGGGTGTTCATTTGAATTTGACACCGTTAGGACTGATTATGATTATATAAAACCTGAAAACATTATTGTAGAAATTGACACATACCTATATATGCTTAATGACGACAGACGACCGCAAGAGGTTGTTTTAAGCGAGAATATTATCTGTTTCGAAAGTAATGTTTACTTTTGAAGTAATAATTATCAAATAAAATGTTCAAAGTACGCGATATGCTTTTAAGGCCATATTAATTTTGCTCATCACGTTATTTTTAGAGATGTGAAAATACTCAATTGAGTCGAAACCGGAAAAAGGAGTCTACAATTTGTTTCTTTTTCCATTTAAGCGTAAAACTTCTTTGGTCTTAACGCAGATTAAATATGAAATTATTATTCTCCTGTTGTCCCCAAAATATTAGCTATGCAGAAGAAAATGATATTTTAGCTTGTAACGGTAGGTACTTTTGTAATAGGTCCATATGGGGAATATATACATTTCAACAAATATGTAATGCTGGTTGCATTTGCATACATGTTCATCTGTAAGCAACAGTACATGCGCATTCATTGATGTTTTCTAGAATATTCCACTCTTTTTTTGCTTAAATTCAGCTTTGTTGAAGTCCGATGTTAAGATCGCTGTATTTACAATATATGGCTTTTCTTAGTTAATAAGATGCATTTGGGCAAAGTGATCAAACGCCTTGAGTTTGTTTTTAACTGATTTATCGAGGATTTGGATAGATGTTTTGGACTAAGGATTTCCATTAACATGTGCAACAACTTTACTTTTACCAGAAGGTAAATAATGAGTTTGTTTTAATCAAGCCCTTTAGAGCAGTAATGAACTAATCGCAAGGTCCTTAAAAATCTGCGAGGGTCAATAGGAGTACGGATTACTAACAGACAGTATTAAAGTATTAGCCATTATAACATTTGGATGCACTTTTCGAAACGATTCAGTCAGCATTTTTTATTTTATTTTACTCTATAATTTATATTCTGCATTCAGCTCGGGCGATTTATGCTTTATTTACACACTTATTTATGAATTTTAAAACATTTTTGTACTTACCATTAGGTAAATGCTGTTTTCTTTGTGACGTTATAATTTTTTGCTTAATTCACTTATGCAAAGCTACAAAATTACTGTTGTTAAATGGGACAGGAACAAGAGCCAGATGACATTTTTCTTAATGTTTTTTCTATGTTGACGACATTTAGATATTTATACTTACCTTAATTGTTGATAATAATTATGCTTACTGAAATATAGCTTCAATAAAGCCTTTGTTATCAGTTCCAGTTCTGGAAACTTGGTGAAATGTCCCCTACTTACAAAAAAAAGACAGAAATAGTGACTTCGCACTTTTTGACAACTAAAATTTTGGTAACGTATTCTGATACTTACGATTTTCCTAAAGATAGTTTATAGTTTTGAAACACACAAAGCAATCTGGAAATCTAAAGCGTATCAAATCACAAACGTCATATATTTTAGAACAACTTTACAACTTATTAAATATTTAACATGCACCTTTGTTTTAAAAAAAGTTTATTAATGTAGGCAATTTATCCTTCTTAAAAACTTATACGTAGGCAGTTTTATGCTTTTTGTTTAATCGTACTATATTTGCAAAACCTTTAGTTGAAACAACTCGACAACCTGAAATGTATACTTGCTTAATAATAACAATAAACCACCCGAAAAGGTGGAAATTACCTACAATGAGCAGGAAGTTAGAACGTATTTATAAAAAGCTTCTTAGTGCAAAAGAGAACGGATTAGCAATTTAAGGGAAATATTGAGAGAATTACGTAATATGGGTTAAGGAAAATAGATGATAAATGAAAGTCCACGCGAAACTATGTATATTATAAGATCGCACTACGATTCTAACAATTACGTAACTTGTTATTTAGCCTAAATTAAATCAGTGATGTTTTAAATAATACTTGGTCTTTAAGTTACTTGTTATTTTATAGACCTACGTACCGTTAGAAAGAGAATTCCATGATTCATTAACTACAGCCAAATGCCAGCTCTGACTTGTGCTAATTTCCTTTGTTATATCCCACGATAGCTCCGCTGTTTCGGCTCGTTTACGATTTCTTTTTTTCGTCTGGACTAAAACGGTAATTGCATGTCGCGTATTGGACGTTACACATTCCTCGACCATGTTCAAAATAACGTCCGTTAAGTACATGCATTAAGACCACAGGTAATTACACATCAGAGTTAACCCGTAAGTAAACATAACGCGCTTGGCTTTATCGTAACCATGTGCTCATGAGCGTTCCTATAATCAAACCTTCAATATATGATTACGTAAATAATTAATAGCGTATTTTTTCGCCGTGCGGTTTAAATGCACATTCCCATGGCACGGTATTACACAATTACTTATTACAAAAAATTACGCATTTCCTTTGATATGTGGCATTATTTAATCAAAGTAAGCGGACTAATTTCAAATTGCATGCATGGATGTGGCACGATCCTGGAGGCAGGACGTGTGCTCTTCTCCGTAGGGAACAGAATCGCCTGCAAATGTTGCTAACGAAGGCGCAACGGCTTCCTCGTTCGGGTAAGCACTCATTTGTTTCGCTGTTGTCGAATGGCTCTAAAATTCCTTGATTAATTGGAATATGTATGCATTTTATACATTTGTTATAATCATGCAGCTAGCTAATGTTAAAAAATAATACCTTTTAATTACTTACTCATTTTCTTTAATCAAAAAAAAATATAATAGATGCATTAAACTTGTATTGCTAATTTAAGTTATCATTGCTTAATATTATCCGAATGTGTTMAGTAGATTTTGAAATATAGCACAACATAATCCGCTTGGTTCGTAAGCTGTTGGGTTTAAAATATTTCCCTCATTGTGCCTACAGACGTGCTGATGAAGTATAATATGCCAAACGGCTGGTCATCGATTGTTCTTATACCTGCAATGTAGCACAGACTACAGCCTTTACTTTTGAGACTTAGCGTGAGCTTTTCAGCAGTTTCAGTGCTTTCACCATGTTCATCTCTTGATAGGTGCTGGAAGTGGAAGTAACAGCTTTGCGCTTTGTTGTTCGACATCAGTATCACTGGCGTTCTTATCGTCCTCCCTCGAGAGTTTCGCGGTTACAACCTTAAAGTGGTGTTACACATAGTTTGAAAGATCATGTCCTAAAATGTTAAAGGCCAAAAAAACTTATGTGCAGAATGTCACAATGATCAAAATCGGACCTTCTGCACTGTCAAGTAGGTGCAAATGTCAAAAACGTTTTTGTGTCTGATTGACTAAAGGTTTTGTACAATTTATTTAACCAAAAATGCATGTCTGTGCTATGCCGTCTGCATCGCAACTAACTACAGGTAGATCTATTTCGCTGTCATTACTGCTCATCAGTGTAGTTTAGGGCTAAGGCAGACAGCATGGAATATAACTGGTTTTGCCTATATACCGAAGGCTTAGTATTAATTTATTTAACTATTTAKTATCAAGTATTTGAAATACATTGCATCGCAGCTAAAAGAAACGAAGTGAKTTAGTAAGCGKTCTACGCTTTACGCAAGTAGTAGCGCGGTGTCCTATCAAAGAACTGCATTTTGACATAGTTTTTGGTCTGTTGTACGTGTTGTACGCCCCCGTTTAGCAAGCCTTGCACTTTTCACCATAGCATAATTTTGCTACTAGATGGTGTGGACTTGCTTCGCTCGGTGACTTTGTATTTGTATACGTTAAAAACCGGTCGGACATTTTATGCAGTTGTGGAAGATAGCATAAAGTTATAGACATTGTGGTAACTTTAGTAACTTAGGGGTTCTTTCGTCTGCTGACATCTCGAAATGTCGATTTTCGATTTTTCCATCGCGAGATAGTTTCGGCAATGTTCTGAGTTCCGTCGTCTTGTATTAAATGTTTTATGACCTTCACAAAACTTCGATTCCCCTCCCCCATCGCAAGCCAGTTACGGCAATGTCCCACACCTCAAAATGTCGATTTCAATTTTTCCATCACCAGACAGTTTCGGAAGTTTTTCTATTGCAATAGTTTCCGCAGTGTTCCGTATTTAGGGGTTCTCTAGCCTTCGGTCAAATTGTATAGAATGTTCCCTGATCTTGAAGCATGGCAAGCCGGTTTTGGCACACTGTCACATTTGAGGATCCTCTCATCTTCTATTGAATCCTCCAGAATAATTTATGATATTGTCGGAAGGAACCGTAAGACAGTTTTGTCGATGTGCCCCCCCCCCTTGGGATTCTCTAGTTTTCTGTCAAATTTTGTAGATTGTTCTTTGACCTTTTCCAAACACTAATTTTTGAGTTCCCGACCGCGAGACGATTTCGGCAAACTGGCACAATTGAGGATTCTCTCGTCTTCTATTGAATATTCCAGAATATTCTATGATAAACACTCCACTTTCCCCTACGATGAATGTTCCGAAATGTTCTATGAACTTTTTCAAACTTAGATTTTTCCATCGCGATACAGATTCGGGGTTCTCTAGTGCAAGTTTGAACCTCCATAACTCCCCATTGTATCCACTTTTATAATCGAGAGTCTGTGGACTTAGGGATTGCAAAAGAAAATTCAGCATATATAATATACACACGGCTTCGTATTTATTTGTATCGCACTTTTACACCCCCATAATGCAATGTTAACACCTACTTCAACCAAACTTCATTCTTAATGGGGGAATGCAGGCTATCCACGAGTCTGTTGAATTAGGGGTTGCAGAGGAACGTACCCGTATACAAATTTCGCTTTTATTTATATATAGAAGACTAGATTATCAATTTTTTGTAATGTATGTGATTCTGTCATTAGAGTCAATGCGGAAGACATTGTCATATAGGTACCTAATAACAGGCGTTCAGATCGCCATAAAATTCAAAATTTTAGACATTTTAACGCAGGTATTGCGCTTCACAAAAATGTCAGTACTTGCAAGCTGTGTTGGAACTTTTTTTTTCGAAAACGCTTCCTGTATTATCGCTATGACGGGTAAGACCGACACATGACGTTCACGTGGCCATGTTCTGACGTTTGAGCATTATCGATCGGTCGAATATTCTCGAAAGGTGCTTTCGGGCTATTCGGGAGTGTTCGTCGTTGTTAGATCTGAAAAGGGAGGAAATGAGAAAACAAAAGCAAAGTGTTTTAAATGCTAGTGAGTGCTGTATCCTGTTCTGAATAATAGTTTTTAGTGTTTAAATAAAGGAAGTTAAGTTAGAACTCCGCATTTTTGGAACCCTCACACGTAACAGTAACATCTTTTTGCGCTCCGCGTTGGTCCCTTGACAAAACGTAAGTGACTTCATGGCTTTCTTAATTGAACACCTGTTACAAATCTAACAACTTTATTTTGTGTTATGCTATCCCTATATGTACATCGTTGCATACTCAATGATGACTACACTTACACTTTAAAAAAATTTAATCTCTTCATGTATCAGCAAACCAAGAATTAGGAGTTTGGATGGATTCCAAATCATATCTTGACATACATTTAATAATGTGCTGTCGTCAGTATTTAAAATAGTAAGTTAATCACCCAGAAAAAATTTGTGAATCAAGTATATCTAGTAGTTTTTAACGGCTGCGTTTATGTTATCTGTGTATTAAAGATACAAGGTTGACATCAATTTTCCCAACGGTATTTCTGAAACATGGGCAAATAATTATAGATTGTTATAGAGTGAGGCAGAAAAGTCGAATTTTTTTGAACCGACTAGAACTCAACTTCATGCGAATAACAAATGCCAGACAGGTAACATTCGATCTGCGCGCTCTTAGCCTTTTCTTTTAAGCTGCAGTCATGGTGCCCTGAAAGATAAAGCACCGTGTTTTTGTCTACGACAATCAAGTGAATCAGCTTCACTTCCAAGTTTTCTCACATTTTTTTTGCATGCTCGCCTCCGTGGTTTATCTATGTGTAAATATTTTTGTGGGGATATTTAAAGGCCTGGTAGGGGGGTGTAAAATCAACATAATTGCGAAAAATTTGTTGTTGTTGTTACTCTGAGGCTAATGAATTCATAGACTTTTTATAATAAATGAATGACAAATTTTCGACAACTTGTACGCGAACGGATATTATTATTTATTTTCATCACCCACTAGTATCAGTAGATTTAATAAATAATAATTTGTGCATTATCATTTTGTACTTATGTATTGCTTTGCCTGGATGTTTTCAAAAACTCAAAATACGGGTCTTCGCCAGGGCAGCGAAAAATTTATTTCACCCAGGCTTCTGACAATATACGATATTTCAAGTTGGCACTGTCTATCTTGATGGATAGATTTGACAACAGCGCTACTTCCACTATAATTTCTATGACAATTTGGAATTTCGTAACCATCACGCTGATGGTTCGTTTTGCGTAAAAGATTACCATCAAATTGGAAGCGATTAACATTAAATGAATGGCATTATTGTCAATAAAAAGTAGTTAAAAATCGTCAGGTATTGTTAGTCCTACGAATAATTTGTTTTCATGTTACCTGTTCATCACCAGGAAGTCGGCAATCAAAATCTGTTTGTGTAATTTTCTGTTAATTATTGCGAACTGTATGCTAGTAGCTTTTGATAAAATACATTTTATGTAGTAAAGTAAGCAACAGTAATGAGTGTTTCATTTAAATTAACATTTTACAGAATTTTTATATTATGCAAGTAAGTATAGAAAACGGCTAAGGTAAAACGAAAGATTTTGTTTGATTTAACGATTTTAATTTGTTATAAAGAAGCACACCTTATACATGTAAGAATGAGTTTCTAAACTACAAATTGTAAGCTGAATTTGGGAAAAATGTATGTGATAGATAGCTGCTGGGTATTTAAGATATATTTATTTTGTACGGCGAATAAAGTGGTGAAGACATAAGCATTTTCAGGTGTGCAAAAAGTAGTAGAGTGTGGTTGAAAATCGCAATAAATTATTATAGCTAACTGAACTGCAATACTGCAAGAAAGAGCAAAGTTCTTGTATTATATTCTAACAGGAATTTTTTTTTGTCTAAGATGATTTGTATAATGCTATGTTCCTTTTCAATTAGGGACTGTGGAATATAGGAGAAGAAATTATGCCCTTGAAGGCAACAAATTGACAAATTAGGATATTAATTTAATAATTTAGCATTTTTGTTCACGTTAGTTTTAAATTGTCCGTGAATAAGTTTTATTTCTGGGATAAAATATGCCTTCTGGAAGCCAAATTTATTTCCTCCTAAGCTTTGTTCATTTTAAACCAGTCGTATTTGCTTAGTTGTAATCAGAAGGTAGCGTATCCTTAAGGGTGTTAGACGGCTGTCCTATTAGACCTGTTGTCTCTTACATAAATTCTCCATGCTATAAATTAGCAAAATGGTTAAATTTAGTCCTACGTGAAGTTTTAAATTTTGATAACTCTTTTGCTATTGAGAATACTTTAGACTTGACCGATAACCTTAAAAAATTTAAAATACCAGCTGATTCTTTTCTTGTTTCCTTTGACGTGAACAATTTATTTCCATCGATTCCTCCACAAGATTGTTTAAATATTTTAAATAACCTACTACTTCAAAATTCTAATTTATCATTATTACATATAAATAATTTGATGTCTAACAAAATTTGTATTAGATCAAAAATTTTTCTGTTTCAATAATAAATATTTTATACAAAAGTCAGGTTTAGCTATGGGTTCTTCCCTTAGTCCACTTTTAGCAGAAATTTTCATGAATAGCTTGGAAAAAGAAATATTCAAAAATACTTTTTCTCACCTCACGTTATTTTTTGGGACCGTTATGTAGATGATGTTTTATGTCTTTTCTCAGGAAATCAACAAAATTTAAATAGTTTTCTTGCATTTATAAACTCATTACATAATTCTATAAATTTTAATTATGATATAGAAATTGATAATAAAATTTCCTTTTTAGATTTGTTAATTTTGCACAATCATTCCTCTTCTTATCTTTCTTTTGAAATTTTCAGAAAATCTACTTGTACAGACAACATTATCTTCTGTGCACTCTCATACCCATAAAATAGCCGTTTTTCATTCTCTTTTTCACAGACTTTTTAAAATTCTTCTTACCTTAAATGCCTTCGAAAAAGAACTTGGTGTAATTCTTCTAATTGCTTATAATAACGGTTTTCCAAATTACTTAATAGAAAAATTGTACTATAAATACCTGACAAAATTTATGTTTTCCTTTAACACCATCACTTGTGATACAATATTGCCTTTTCGACTATAGACAGTGTCTGTTCCCGTATTGTCCATTAAAAAGATAAAATTTTTGTTTTAAATCATTCAGTCGTATATAGCTTTACATGTAACGACTGTAAATCTGTTTATATTGGACAAACAGGAAGATCCTTTCTTATTAGGGGAAATGAACATCTAAAACAATTTAATAAGTATAAAAATACAGACATTATAACAACAAATTCTTCGTTAGCGAATCATCTATTATATTTTAAACATACTTCTACTTTGGACAATTTACATTTTTGTAATAAATCATCAAAATTAATTTTTTTAGAAATTTTAGAGATATACAAAATTTTAAATGATCAAAATTGGACAATACTAAATGATTTTTGCAATTTCAGTTGTCCCATTCTAAATTTTTTATTTGAACGCTAATTTTTCCGTTGCTGGTTTGAAAGTAGTTTTTTTTAGTCAAGATTGCTTGTTTGGATTTTTAATTTTGACAATGTCATAACTTTTCTGATAATTTATAATGGTACTGACGATGGCATATTAGCCGAAAGCGCTTTACCAAAATAAATATATAGTGGACTTRACTWGGTGAAGTCATTTTAAGAAATAATTCAAGATTCAATCCACGTTGAGCATTATGGATCAGTTTTCAACGTTGAATCATAATTTGCATTACAAGTATTCAAAAGTATGAAGCAGCGAAAAATCCTAGTAAGCAATGAAGTCTTCGTCAAAAGGTGTCTCACGGTAGTATACAGTTTGACGATATCTCCGGGTAAATAAACTACCGTCTATTGGCGAATTGCACAAAACAATTCTACTGTAGTATGATTAAAAAATTCATTAGTACTTCCGAATCTGCTTCAGAAAAAGTATCAGGAGGATACTTTTTCAGTTTTTTTCTATCGACAATGACAATAGGGTCTATAGGGATAACATATTTGGAACAGCGTGTACATCAGAAGTGTTTGTGATATTTATTAATTAAAGCAGAATCTGACTATATGGACTATTGTGCAAATAGTTTGTCGCTGTTCATTTGGCAGCCCTGTATATTATTACTGAATTTAATTGGATTTACCATATGGAGTCCATAATCTCATTGCAAAATTTGATTCTCACAAGATTCTGTTAACACGAGTTCAGGCCAATGGGCATACATAACCTTTTTCACTGAGTTTCAAAGTTCTAGAACATTTTAAACAAAATATATTTCTCAGAACTACTACGACGATCAACATTATTCGTTAATCAATTCTGCTATTAGTAAAATTTAAGTCTCGAAGTAGATCCATCGTTGTCTATTAAAATTAATCCTATGTACGAAAATTCTCGAACACAGCAAAGTTACATTTATTACATACTTTCCAAAAAATTATGTAATTAAGTATAAAAATACACATATATAATTTTGCGCCTTTAATGATAATGTTGGCAAACATTTGATTAATGTTATTCAGGATGTGTAAATTCCACGAGACACACGGTATGGATGGGGCCGCCGGACAATCGAGCATTTGTCCGGTGTGACCACGGGCCGCCAGCTTAATGTCTTAACTAAAAAAATCCCTTTCACACTACTACTACTACTAAACCAGACGCTTTGTTTTCACTCAAGGGTCAAAACAAGATTAATATCGTCCATACAGTGGAGTGATTTGTAGGTACATAATTCATGTGTGGTTTACTTAAATACTATTTCCTAATCATTATAAGAATTATTCCAATGTTTGTGTAGGTATTTATTTCTGTATCTCACATTTTCAAGAAAGTTTTAAGCAATTATTAAAGTAAAAAAAGTAAAGTAAGGGGTTTTGATTACAGGCGACAATGTGTAGCTCAGTATAGGAGTTATATTGCTTTATTACATGTACTACTTGAAGTCTACGATAATCAAGATCAATTTATGATTTATGTAGATAAGTGATTTATCCAACACACTTCTTAGTGGATAAGCAGTGATGTACATTTTTTCCTAATTAACAAATAAAACTGTTTTATATCGCATTTAAATATTATTTTTAGGTACCCACTTTCGTTTAAGAATCTTTGGTTTCTGGGCGGATGTGCCATCGTTTTGTGTCCATATCATTTACTACTACTTACAGACCTATTAAAATCACAGCAACTCCAGCAGTGGTGCCGATGCAGGTATTATTCCGAAGAATTTCAGGAGGGCAAATTTGGGGAAGGTTACACAAATGAAATCAAAGAAAAGCTGCAAGCTCTAGAACCAACACCAATTAGTACAGCAAGGTTATAAAAATCTTCCAAAATCAAAAGCAGCCTAGAGGCTGCAGAAGGAATACGTACCAGGATTAGCGAGAGAGAGAGAGCAGAAAACTGCATATAAGGAAAAATACGAAGAGGATTCGTTTTCCGAGAAGACTTTACAACTTGCAAATACACTAACCGACCAGCTAAATGAGAAACGCCGAGATGAATGACAACGCCTAATTGAGGGAGTGGACATGAAACATTCTAGCCGGATTGCTTGGAAGACACTTAAGAAATTAAAATTAAATAAAGTACTAAGAGTGACAACCATCTAAGTAGCGCGTCAACTTGTTCTCAATGAAAAAGCCAAGATATCAGCAAAACGTACCCCAATTAGAGGCGGCAAAAATGACAACATTCTACAGCCGCCCATTCACCATTGACGAATTAGAGTTTGCAGTTCAGTCTTTGAAACCCGGCAAAGCAGCAGGCCTTGACATTAAATTCGGATCATATACGAATAACTGGCTGCTCCTACTATTCAATAATTGTATGTGAATTAACAACATCCCAAAAATCTAAAACCCGGTAAACTACTAGACGACCGAAAAAATTTCAGACCGGTAACATTACTTTGTTGCTTGTAAAAGTTGTATGAGCGCGTGCTATTGAAACGACTGGTGCCTGACATTGGCGATTGGATCATTTCAGAACAGGCTGGCTTTCGCCCAGGGAAAACTTGTACCTAACAGATTTGAAATCTCACACAGTTCATAGAGGATGGTTACGAGAACCCCCTAAGTACCGAATCTGTGCTTGTTGACCTCTGCGTTCGACACTGTGAGTGCTCACTATATGCTGTTACTAAGGATTTCAAATTGATACAAATTATGTTAACTCTACTCAGCGATAGACGGTTCATCGTAAACCTTAGAGCGAAAAAAGTTGATGGCTAATTCAGAGAAACGGGTTACCCCAGGGCAGTATCCTCGCACCCACTCTTTTCAACATATATATCAATGATCAGCAGGTCGAACAAGGGGCTAGAAGCCTTACTACCGCCCTCAATGGTTTAACGCAATATTGCAAGGCCAATAGCTTGCGCCTGAACGCAGCAAAAGCAGTTTCACGCTTATTCCATCTTTGGAATCGAGATGCGAAATATACCCTAAACGTTACGTGGAACAACCAACCGTAGCCTCCAACGCATTGCATTCAGCAATACTCCTTGCTATCTGGAAGTCATACCTCAGCACCCACTTGCCTATAGACATCATGTTGACAAGGTTAGGGGCAAACTGTCTACAAGAAATAATCTCCTGAATAAGCTTACCTTACCTTACGAAATGGGGTGCCTACCCATATGCATTACGTACGTCGGCACTTGCACTTTGCTAGTAGGCTGTCGAATACACTGCTCCAGTATAGGAAAGATCAACACATGCCAAATGAGTAGATCCTCTGTTAAACAATACCTGCCGTATGATCACAGGGTGCCTAAAACCCACCCGAGTAAACCAGCTTTATTTACTCAGCGGTATAGCTCCACCTCACATCAGAAGAGCTACAGTAAGTGAGGCAGAACGACTCAATCAGTTGCCTGATAACGTCATCCATTCTTTAGACAAAATTCTGCACACTCACACTTAAAATCTAGACGAAGTTTCTTCACCAAAGTAAAACCGGTTGGAACCTCGCAAGCGCGGACCAGTTGATTAAAACTGCAAGTATGCATACTATCTGTGGAAGATCCTTACCTCTAATTCCTCCCAATGAAAAACTGGCCCCTACGAATTGGGGTGAGTAGATGCAATGTGAACATGTGCAAATGGGGATACCGAAACGGACCAGACACGTACCTATGCTGACAGGACCAAACAATTGATCACCTCCTTGAATGGATTAACATGGGCGAAGCGTGCAGTAATGAAGATCTGGCAAAGACTACAGCGCGGCGATCAGATGTGCGGAATTTTCGCAGGGCGTGATATGACTGATGATGCTATGTTATGTTAACATAGGATTATTACTATTTTATATATTTAGACATAATGTGTACTGTATTTGTTCCTTTTAGATTATGTACACAACTTTAACTAGTATCTATCGTACCCTTTCTTTTGCATCTAGAGGTGTAGCACAAATACAACAGAGACGTGTTTAGCATCTCAGGTAGTATGGGAAGGACAGTCTTCAATTTTGAAATACGTTCAAAATAGGTTACGAAACAGATTGTCCAATGAGACTACTATTTTTCATAAATACAGAAAAAGTGTTACTAAACGATAACGACAATGACGAGATAATAAATATTTTCGCAGCAACATCACCTTTGCTGAGATAGACATGACTATATTGACTTTTTAAGCTTCATTTAACTACTTATTATTGTACCTACATTAAGTTTTATTTATTGGTTAATTGACAAACAATAGTACCCAATATCCTTAATACAAATTAATAAAAATTTTATTGGTAGTGCCGCCTAGACATTTATTTGTCAGAGCAAATTGGAAGTACCCCATCTCTGCACGGTAGGTATACACGCTGAAGACACTCTGCAAAAATGGTTTATATCAACAAGTTTAAATCAAATAACCGGTACAGAGCTTCAACATGCTACCAAGTTACCTAAGACAATAAGACTTTTTGAAGTACGGTGTGTATCTCAATGACATTATCGTTGGTAGTTAATGTCATCGATTTAATTTTATCAGATAATAAAGCGTAAGAACCAGTGGATATTAATTTAGTTTTACAATCACGATATGGAAAATTAAAAGCTTCCTGTAAGGTAATTTGACTGCTTTTGTTATACTATGCTGCTTCTGTAAGTAAGTTGAATTAAAACCAAGATCATCAATATGCATTAGAAAAGTAAATTGTTATGCAAATACTATTCAATATAACAGGATATGCTACTGCGACATAATTTGTTACAATAAATAAGGTATAATAACTTTAAGACTCGTGACACTCTTAGAAGGTGACTGCTGCACTGGTCATTTGTAACAATCAAATATTCAGCAGAAATTACGTTCGAGGATGCCTGGCAAAACACTGTCCAATTAATTATGCAATGCAAGGCATTAAAACTAGATTGGATTAATAGAGCAGTACCGCTCAGGCGACCGTTTGACGTCATACCTTATTGAAAGTTTTCAAGAGTGTCTTCTTTCATTAGAGCGAGTCTTAATTCCTTTAGTATATTTATATGACCTTGGTGAGAATTAACTTGTCCCAATTTTAAGCTGCGCTCACGTGTAGGTGTTAGATGTTTATATACTGCACAATGTACACTTAATTAAACGGTTTTCTGATTCGAGTCCGTTTGGGACACGAAACAGTGATCAAAGGAAGGGTTCTGAAAATTAAATAATTTCGGTGGTAGGTACGTATTAGCAAAATTATCGACATCCCATTCTAACCGTTTCATATTAAATATACATATTAAAACTTTTATGTCTTCTAGTCACAGGTAAAATTTTAGCAGGTAGCTAACATTCGATTAATCGGTTTGTAACGAACCCCAGGTAAGATTTCTTAAAAAGGCAACAAAGATGGAGGAGCTGAAGACAGTGTTGGTGTATTTGACGGCAGAGATTAAAGCGTCATAAAAATAATGCTGCTTATGGAAATCTTTATGTAGAAGTAACAACGATCACAGAAATGGTTGAACCGTTGGAGTGGAAATGCTGTGAAGCGCGAAATAAATATTAGGAAAGCTAATATCTTCGTAGAGGGACTGAGGACAGAAATCTAAGCGACCTGTGCTTAATTGACATATGAACATCTTTATAATGAAATGTCATTCTATTTCGTAAATTTTAGATTAACATATGGTAAGGTTCCGCCATAGTTTCCCTACTCTTTCGTATCTCCTTTCTGATGTATTGGAACAGTGACACTTATTTTCGAGTTCTCTGGTACTTTGCCTGTATTACATGGCGTATTATAGTAAATGTAGGTAGCTAATAAAACTTTTAGGTCTTCTGGTTTCATACATTTTATATTTTCCGGTGCGATTTGATCTTGTATTGCTGATGCCTTTCTTTCTTTATGTTTTCTATTAGCTTCTTTTGTTTAGCGTGTGGTAGAATTTCGAAGAGGTGAAAATTTTATAGTGCCCTCAAGCAAAAACTTCAAACTTGCGCTTTAAATATAATGTTTGGGTAAAATTCAGGACAGCTTTACGAGGAATCGTTTTCTAAAGGCATTCTCGGAGGCTTATTTCGCAATAGCCCTTGTCCAGGCAGGTGTGGAAGCGAAGTTTTGGTCGGCGCTACAGGAAAATAAAATATTTTTTTACAAGTTTAGCTGTTTCTATATCCTGAATGTAAAAGCGGGGATACGGTTAGGAGCTTTCTGTTGCCATAGGTACGAACGAGTAAGTAGTAGGTAATACAACACATCAACAAGTTAATCGCTAATTTGTATAATAGTTGTTAACAGTAAATGTGCCAAAAAAAGTCACAAGCTGATACAACCCTCTCCAAAACTAATTAAAAAAATATCCAATTTGCTTTACAAAATAGCTATTTCAATTTTAATCAAAATTATTTTATTACTAACAAATAGTTGGTGGTGCAATCGGTTCAAACTCGAATCCAATCTTGGCACAATATATCGTAGATGACTTACTTGATGTATGTATTCCTAATATTTGAAATTCAGTGGATCATCAAAGCCATTACTTTACGGTTACAAAAAAGTATATGAAATTATCAACCTTTTTAATAGCTACGACCCATACATCAAATATCTACCCAGCGGAAAAAGAAATTTAAAGAGCGGTGCCCTTTCTTGGTACCCTTATATAGCAAGGGACAATAAGAAAATAATAACGTCGTAAAAGTACAGCGCTACACAGAACTTACTACACCAGGAAGATACAGGTCGTTCCATGAAAATTCAAATAAAACTTTATTAAACGAATGAAAACACGAATAGAAAAAGTATGTTACAAAAAAAATTTCCAAAAATAAGTAAAGGTTTTGGAAGGTACCCAAAGTCTTAAATAAAAAATACTTTTCCAAACATCCAGTCAAATAACAACAAATAAGAAGTATTCAATTAAGAATAAAAATACAGAACTTAAATATAATGTAAAAAAAGTTTAAGCCCTCAGCGTCATCTAATTAGGACCTGGAGGTTCCTGTTGATGGCACCGGAGAAGTTTCGTCTTGAGCAAGATGTAAATAAAACATCTGTTCAAGTCAATCCGTTCTGAGCCTACGACTAATTTCGCCTTTGTTAGTGCTCTTCAGATAGGAGTACAAAATAAAATGACAAATTGTTCAAAGCAGTCTGTCGCCTTAACCGCAGCATACGGAACGTATAAAAGAGATCTAATGCCCTCAGCGCCATCTTAAGTGGAACTATGCAACTAGGTGATAACTACCTATGACCTAGTGCAAGTTCCTGTGGATGGCACCGGAGATCGAAGAGAATAATTGTTAATTGACCTGCTTACTGACTGACCTTCTTAATTTCAATAACAATAAATGAAATAATTTAAACCGACACTGATCGGTTGACAATGACTAACCCCTCCCTTTCATCTTTTTGCTTGTTTGTTTCTATTGTCTTGTACCATCCATTTGTTCGGTAGCTCAATGCATGCGTGTTCCTTGATTGGTTGTACCAACACTTAATATTTTTTGAAAACCTTGATTAACCCTGCTTGCTAACTGATGTCCTGTGTTCTGTGAATATAGTTGTGCACGCTTACGCAACCTCGTAAATTAGAATTAATTAGTATTTTGTCACGTACTGTTTAGTGATTAGTGTTAAAAAACACTATTGTAGAAGCCCTGAGGATGGTATGAGTGAAGCGGACTAAAAGCTTGGCTTTACCAGGCGCGTATTTAAAGGAAGGGTAATGTGCGTAATTACCCTCCCCCCCAAGACGGTGGAGGTACTGGTGGTTGATGAGTAACAAACGCTTTGACGGAACGCATTTGAATCTTTCTAAAAAACGCGTGACGTGTGAGAAAGTCATGTTTATGGGATGTGAAGAAAGATGTTTCCCATATAATGGATAGATTTACAAGTAAAAATCGTAAGACTGCTTCTTGCCGTCTCTTTTATATAATTACCTACATCATATGCTAGTTTGTTGCTAGTGAATAGGTGGTCAGTGCCAAATTAAAAATGAGGATTATTAATTAACAAAGGTACTTCATTAATCACTGAGCTGATTAGCATGCTTGAGATAAGCACGCTACTCTAATGTCCTATACCTTTATATTATATTATTTAAGTAGCGGCTGCGATTTCCTAATCTTTTTATAATGCATTTCAATAACCAAGATTAATTAATGCAATTCAAGACACACCTGAATGAGTAACACACAACTGGGGTCACTTGGGTTTTCCTCATGGGCGTCGTACAAAAATAATTTAATTGTGTCCGATTAAACAATAGCACTTTGTTATTATTTATTTCAGCTTGACACGTGACCAACCAGTTGTCAGATTTAAATTTGTCAACTTCGAATACTAGTTTGTAGACCAGGTTATAACACGCACGTACGCAAAGGTGATTGAAATTATTATAAGATTATAAATTAAATTTTTCCTTTTAAATTCTAAGGAAGCTTGATTCACTTTTAAGCCCATGGGAAATATAATTATTATTCTTGAATCGCGGAAGACAATAAGCAGTTAATATGTTGAGAAGCACTACCTTTAATTAATTTATGGGTAAATCATTAAAATTTAATGATTTCTTCGCGTTTCCCATTCGTATTCTTACACCAAAGTTCAAAATGGCGCCACAACTGCGAGTCTTAAATTATTTATTGCTTAGAAACAAGTATGTTACGCATTTTAAACGGTAGAATTTGTCGTTAAAAGAGGATCTTAAAAGAAGGATATTTTATGATGTCTAAAGTGAGTACTGCATACCAAATAAATAAACCGTAAAAGTGTTCAACCGCCAATGAGGAAACAGATTTCAGCTTTTGTCGCTTCACTCTATATTATGAGGATAGTTTGCATTCATAGTAACTTCCTCTTTGTTTGGTTCTTGAACACCTCTGAATAAATTTATGATCAATAGGTATTTATTATTGTACAATATTCTTTGTCGTGTGCATTGACCAGTAGAAAGTATTCGAAATAAAAAAAATGTAAAAATTAATAGTATATTATATTGTCGCATTTGGGCCTCAGTGAGAGTGACACCTGAAGCGGGACGGGATCAGGGATGGTCAAGTCAAATGCCGTATACAAGCCACTAGATTTAATAACACAAATTTTTACAAACAATGGGCAGATCAGTTCAACAGGGACATACAAAAAATAAAGAACAAGTTTACACTTTTCACAAATAAAAATGTAAAAATAATTTACGCACACAAAAATCAACGATAGGGAATTATTAAAGAGAATAAAGGTTAATAAAATTTACTATTTACGTGAGTTATTGTACTTACATCTTCTTTTCATAACTAATGGGATACCTGGTTGACAGTGTCCCAACCTCTCGCTGATCAAGCCCGAACGTGACTCTTCGATCTTTTCGATTTCCGTAATTAGGTAAAAATCGAAGCTTTGCGTTTACGGGGTTGTCATGTTTCTTTTTTAGTTTGAACAGATCCACTAAATGAAAAATTGCAACGATGTTGCGGGTGATTAGAGGGTATGCGACAATATCAACTGCAATTCAATGACAACTCAAAAAAATTTTTCATATCAACAGTTTGATTTCGGGTAACGAAATTAAACTTTAATGTAGGAACCGAAGTATAATCTTCTAATTCTAATTCTCAAATTGTCCGTAATAATAGCTTTGCACTCACACAGCACCGCTGAAAGTTGATAATTTAGTGATGTGTCCCAACGTCTTCTTTAGTAGTTGCTTCAAGATACGTATCAATCGCTCCTAACGGAGGAGAACACTTCCGCTTGATCTTCTTGTTTGAACTAAATTTCAGTTAGTGTACCTATTTCATATTTCACATATCACATTCATATCACATATATTATTCAAACATACCATTTGTTCCGCTGTCACTAAAAATTACCGAAGGTCTATCTCCGCTTGAAATAACTTTTCTCAAGATTTGTAAAGAACATTACATAGATAACGTTGCAGAGGACTGTAAATGCAATACTCGATTAACAGCGCAGGTGAAAATAGTTATTAAAACCGTTTGTTTTTTTATAAACAACGGATACGTTAAATCCCTTAAAAGCTACCACATCTCTTACCCGATTCCTGGACAATTCAATTATAAGTATGCATAAAAACTTCTGGAATCCAATCTACGATATTTGGCACATTTGTAAATGACATCCCTATAACAGCTCGGTTTGGATGATCCAAAATCTTTCTCGTAATATATTCACAAGAGTTTGTATGCTAGCATGGTAGTTTTTGCGCTTGCGTTCAATGAATCTTGCAACATTGGTACGTTCTGGAGGTAAAATAATAGGATACAAAAAATTGTGTAAAATTTTCCTGGTTAAATGTTCAGTTCCAACTCTTAATAGACCATCCTCATCAACCAAAGCACGAACCTGATAAAGCTTCTGATTAAAATTAGTGTGAAATAGCGCATTTATCGATGTCTTCTTGAATAGAAGGGAGTCCGGCTTCATACGTTTAGCCACTTTTATATAAACCACAGTTAATAATAAACTTTTTTTACACAAGTATCTAACCGAAATCCTTACTATTTTGGAAAATCTGCTAAATCTTCTGTAATACCATTGATAATTCTGAGCTTGATTAACAAACGTTACATAAACTTTCTTCTTTATTCCATTGCCACGAAGCACTTGGGCTGTGATGTTCATAAGACCATTGAAAAATCAGCAAGGATTTTCTCACCATATTGCTTCCATTAACTTCCTCGTACCACATCCTGTAGAAGGAAGATCTGTAGGGTTCAAGTTCCAAGGAACAAAGTGCCAGTCTTCTTCTAATTCCTCGAACTCTTTATTTTGGATCCATGCCAAAACTGCACTGGAATCGGACCAACAATATACCTTCAACTCCTTCAGAAACTCCTTTTATACATTTATGTAAATAGAATTCAACAGTCTGGACCAATTTGTTTAGTTAATTCTTCTAATCTTGGAATAACCATTTTCTTGACACTGCTTTTAGTTTGAAACTAACTGCACAGTTATATCATCAACAGTTTTTGATCTGCGAAATATAACGGCTGCGTATGCATCTTGATTAGCATCACATAAACAAAGCGAAACTTCAGAAACTTCGCTGGCGGTCACAGCGAGAACCTTGCAACAACCACTTTGGGATCCGCACATTTTGCAACAAAACTAACTTCGTTCTTCCAACCTATAAATTCATTTTCTATATCAGCAGGAACCTCCGAATTCCAATCAGTTTTGCTTATCTATGGCCTTCAGAATTAACAGTAGATGAAAAACCAATTGGATCGAAGATATTGTTAACTACTGCTAAATATCTCGTTTTGTAATGACTAAAACCTTTAAATTTTTGAAGGATACCTGATCTTCTATTACAAGTCATACCTTACACAGAAGATAAATTCACTCTGATCCTCTTCATGTTCGGTTATATTGTATTATACTCTCGTAAACGGAGATTACATTTTGTGACAATGATAATTTCTCATCCATGTTATTATGAAGAGCTGACTGTCGGTGAAGTTTAGAACTCAGAAACAGCAAGTAACTCTTACCTAGAGCACAGACATTTTACTTATTATATACCTAGACTAGACGGCTAAATCTTATGGCCATGCGCGAGAAAGTTTTGTGACGACGAGTAAATCGCCATATTGCGCGCTCGTAGGGCAGCGAGTGAATGAATTGGCGAGATGTGTGGCAGGCATGTGGCAGGTCCTATTGTTTATATGAAGTTACTATGACAGTCCCATAAAATCTTTAATGCGCATGCGCCGGGCCCTCTGCGCGGCGATAAAAAATTCTTATCATTATTTTAAACTTATAGGTACCTATAATGTGCTTCAAAGGCAACCCTGATTTATCCATAGCATGTCAAAACGTGCCTCTCACCGTACTAATAAATTTAATACTTCTCGCTGTTGTACATACAGACTAATTTGTAGAAGGGCTTTTCTAATATCGGCTATTACACCAAATTTGTTTAAAAATTGTAACAGAAATTGACTCATTTAAGTTGATCCCTTTCTACAAGCACCAACTCAATGAGTGATTTCCCTTTCCTTTTGCTGAAGCATTAAGAACGAGCCATACCTTAGTAGTTTGACTATTTAACTTTACCATGTCGATGGAATACATAACTCTATTTGAAATAAACAGTGCCGATATTGTGAATAATTAATTTTGAATGTCATTTTTTATAGCACTAATGTTCGGAATCTTTAAAAAATAGTTAAACAATGATTTACAAAAATCTACGAAAGTATTATCATATAGCCTATTTTAACGGCAATATAGATACTTCAAAAACACTTCATTGTTGCGTGCTGGCTCTGTCTGTTGAAATGGTGCAGTTTTAGGGGCCCAAAAGAGTACCCTGCGGTCCTTACAGAAAGTAACAATGCCCTTGTTAAGAAGTTATTAATTTAAGTCTACATTTCGGTTTCTTTAAGTGGTGGTTATATCACATGGTAGCGGGTACCATATGGTGGCCTGTTGCTCATGGTGAGCTGCAGTGTTCGAATTTGTTAATCAGCCCATGGCTATTTTGAGGACATGCGTTTAATCAGCCATTGCGCAATAAGCTATAATGCGTGCTTCGCCAATAAATAATGCTTTATCAACTAATTATGCGCCGAGTAAAATTGCTGTGATTATTTGTCACTTAAGACGACGAAGCAGGAAGGCACTCAATTAATGAATCGCTCGAGTAAGCAACACGGCGGTGATTACTTAGTTGAATCACTGTATACCCTTATCAAAACCAATTATACAATATAGCCCCATTAAGTGACACTGTGTATATTATTATGAAAATTACAGTCGTCCAAAGACGGATTACGTATGATTCTTAATTGATAAATTGGGATCATAGACGCTTCGTACCATGTCACTGAATGCAACGGTCAAAACAATACGTTCTAAATAGTGAGGGGAACCTTTTATACTTCACATCTGGTTATGGTCCTCAAAGAACCATCCATGAGTGAACGAGGGAAATGTTAATATGGAAGGAAAATTTTGTTTCATAAAGTGACTTTCCTTCCCAGGAAATAATGACTATCTACACTCATTAGCAAATTTATGTTGTTTGTTATGGAGGTTCTATAGATAATAGAAAACAAAAAGACAGTAAATTATGCCTACTGAAAAATGATAGCAGTTTGTCTTTCTTTTATTCAAATATATTGTACTGGAGACTTACAAGATGTTAAATTTCAATGCTCTTCAAAGAGATACTCTTCATGTTGTTGATTACCTACTTGTCATTGTTATAATTGAATCCTACTTTATTTTTTTAACCATTTGTTTAAATAACTTTATGCATACTGATATTACCTACGTTCTGTATTTTAGATTATTAAGTAAGCCAAATAGTACTGAAGTTCTTCCTGACTGAAATATTTAAGTATTAACAAAAAGAAAACTATATCGAGGCTAAAATAATATGGTTTGTTTAGGGGGCCAAGTTAACGTATTTTTTCATAATTCAATAATCATTAAAAATTAAGAAAAAAATTTAAATTCTTGAGTGCTACAGCCTAAAATTATATCAACGATAGATGATTTCCGGTTGCACCTAAAACGCACACTTACTTTGCTATTTTTTACTGGAACTAGCATATCTTGTATTATCTATTTGCATTCTTTATGAAATTTTAGTGTCGCTTTATCCGCTATAGGTACATTACGTCTAGAATGCACCAGCACGAAGTTATTTGATATTTTGTGAAAAAATATGATTGCAATACCTGCGAAATTGGAAGAGATACAGCCTTGAGTTCTTTGCTATTTTAAAAGTACGAACAACTGTCATTCCGAAAAAAAAGAAAAAATGTGGCAAAAAATATTTTTTGGTACTTTTAAATATTGATGACTTTCTAATACATACAATTTGACTTCTTTTTTAAATGAGATGGTATAAATATTTTTGAAGAGCACATTTGATGTTGACTTCAATGTAGGCTAACATTTAGTAATTTAATTATAATAAGAAGGTATTAAAATAATCAAGAATTTTTCAATACTGTTTCTGATAGAACTAATTCTTCTCTGAAGGCTTCATAAACCGTCATAACTATAACTATTATTTTATTTTTGAATCATAGTTCACCCAATATATCGACGGTCTCTTGTGGTCTGAATGTTAAATATTGGGAAATAATTTTCTCCAATGACTAGTTATTTTCTAGTTATTGAGAGAATAGATGTACAAATTGATCTTGATATTTTAGCATCCGCATCCATAATTTTTCAACATGTATATAATAGTATTTAAGGATATAAATGTTGCAGAGGGCTCAGCGGTTGGACTATTAACCGTAACCCTTTCCATTTTTTTCGCCATTTAGTGGCAAGTGAATGGCGTTACTAGTCAGTGGTTAACTTCATCAAGCAAAAAAGATAAAAATAGAAGACATTTTATCTGCATGTAGTAATTAAAACTAGAAAATAATTTAGTCGAACGTAAATCGTTAGTTGCTAACTATTTTCTTTATTTGTAAACGGGTTTTCTACTTCGTCTTTGGTTACCCTTGCATCATACACACGTGTTGAAGTACCAGATGTTACGCGACGTAACATGCTGACGAAGAGCACATGTGTGTACCTATGTTAAGCTGGATACCTGTTATTATTTGCCCAAACACACCAAACTGTTTTCTGACCGTTTACACCGAATCAGTTACTATAATTATCCATAATTACGTACTAATTAAATTTGTCATGTTGTTCGTTAGCGATTCATGTTTGTTAGTTTTTTTCGAGTTAATTTGATTAGCAATATGTACTTAAAATGTATCGAAAATTAAATATTTACACATGCCGTTCCGAAAGGAACTTTCATTTGAAGCCGTATCATGTTACATGTTCAATATTATCTGTAAGTGTACGGCACACGTTTGATCTTTTAGTCATCTTTCCGCCTTGTTAGGTGCTACCAGAATCGTCTTGTTTGTTGTCGGCTTGTAGAACATTCGATTTATTTACAAGATTTGCCAGAGTTCTCTATGGGCTTTCAAAATTACCAGAATTTGATCGCCTTTACAGTTATTATTTTATCCTATAACCTCTATTACAAATTATGATTTATTAACCAACGAACAAATACTTATAAATAACTAAACGTCTATAAGTGTTCAAAATGACGGCCATTATTTTGAGTACAATTGGCCACTGTTTATAGTAACAAGTAC
>QCXZ01000003.1:34218546-34277048 GCA_025024175.1 Rhyzopertha dominica | reverse complement strand
ACCTAAGACAATAAGACTTTTTGAAGTACGGTGTGTATCTCAATGACATTATCGTTGGTAGTTAATGTCATCGATTTAATTTTATCAGATAATAAAGCGTAAGAACCAGTGGATATTAATTTAGTTTTACAATCACGATATGGAAAATTAAAAGCTTCCTGTAAGGTAATTTGACTGCTTTTGTTATACTATGCTGCTTCTGTAAGTAAGTTGAATTAAAACCAAGATCATCAATATGCATTAGAAAAGTAAATTGTTATGCAAATACTATTCAATATAACAGGATATGCTACTGCGACATAATTTGTTACAATAAATAAGGTATAATAACTTTAAGACTCGTGACACTCTTAGAAGGTGACTGCTGCACTGGTCATTTGTAACAATCAAATATTCAGCAGAAATTACGTTCGAGGATGCCTGGCAAAACACTGTCCAATTAATTATGCAATGCAAGGCATTAAAACTAGATTGGATTAATAGAGCAGTACCGCTCAGGCGACCGTTTGACGTCATACCTTATTGAAAGTTTTCAAGAGTGTCTTCTTTCATTAGAGCGAGTCTTAATTCCTTTAGTATATTTATATGACCTTGGTGAGAATTAACTTGTCCCAATTTTAAGCTGCGCTCACGTGTAGGTGTTAGATGTTTATATACTGCACAATGTACACTTAATTAAACGGTTTTCTGATTCGAGTCCGTTTGGGACACGAAACAGTGATCAAAGGAAGGGTTCTGAAAATTAAATAATTTCGGTGGTAGGTACGTATTAGCAAAATTATCGACATCCCATTCTAACCGTTTCATATTAAATATACATATTAAAACTTTTATGTCTTCTAGTCACAGGTAAAATTTTAGCAGGTAGCTAACATTCGATTAATCGGTTTGTAACGAACCCCAGGTAAGATTTCTTAAAAAGGCAACAAAGATGGAGGAGCTGAAGACAGTGTTGTGTATTTGACGGCAGAGATTAAAGCGTCATAAAAATAATGCTGCTTATGGAAATCTTTATGTAGAAGTAACAACGATCACAGAAATGGTTGAACCGTTGGAGTGGAAATGCTGTGAAGCGCGAAATAAATATTAGGAAAGCTAATATCTTCGTAGAGGGACTGAGGACAGAAATCTAAGCGACCTGTGCTTAATTGACATATGAACATCTTTATAATGAAATGTCATTCTATTTCGTAAATTTTAGATTAACATATGGTAAGGTTCCGCCATAGTTTCCCTACTCTTTCGTATCTCCTTTCTGATGTATTGGAACAGTGACACTTATTTTCGAGTTCTCTGGTACTTTGCCTGTATTACATGGCGTATTATAGTAAATGTAGGTAGCTAATAAAACTTTTAGGTCTTCTGGTTTCATACATTTTATATTTTCCGGTGCGATTTGATCTTGTATTGCTGATGCCTTTCTTTCTTTATGTTTTCTATTAGCTTCTTTTGTTTAGCGTGTGGTAGAATTTCGAAGAGGTGAAAATTTTATAGTGCCCTCAAGCAAAAACTTCAAACTTGCGCTTTAAATATAATGTTTGGGTAAAATTCAGGACAGCTTTACGAGGAATCGTTTTCTAAAGGCATTCTCGGAGGCTTATTTCGCAATAGCCCTTGTCCAGGCAGGTGTGGAAGCGAAGTTTTGGTCGGCGCTACAGGAAAATAAAATATTTTTTTACAAGTTTAGCTGTTTCTATATCCTGAATGTAAAAGCGGGGATACGGTTAGGAGCTTTCTGTTGCCATAGGTACGAACGAGTAAGTAGTAGGTAATACAACACATCAACAAGTTAATCGCTAATTTGTATAATAGTTGTTAACAGTAAATGTGCCAAAAAAAGTCACAAGCTGATACAACCCTCTCCAAAACTAATTAAAAAAATATCCAATTTGCTTTACAAAATAGCTATTTCAATTTTAATCAAAATTATTTTATTACTAACAAATAGTTGGTGGTGCAATCGGTTCAAACTCGAATCCAATCTTGGCACAATATATCGTAGATGACTTACTTGATGTATGTATTCCTAATATTTGAAATTCAGTGGATCATCAAAGCCATTACTTTACGGTTACAAAAAAGTATATGAAATTATCAACCTTTTTAATAGCTACGACCCATACATCAAATATCTACCCAGCGGAAAAAGAATTTAAAGAGCGGTGCCCTTTCTTGGTACCCTTATATAGCAAGGGACAATAAGAAAATAATAACGTCGTAAAAGTACAGCGCTACACAGAACTTACTACACCAGGAAGATACAGGTCGTTCCATGAAAATTCAAATAAAACTTTATTAAACGAATGAAAACACGAATAGAAAAGTATGTTACAAAAAAAATTTCCAAAAATAAGTAAAGGTTTTGGAAGGTACCCCAAAGTCTTAAATAAAAAATACTTTTCCAAACATCCAGTCAAATAACAACAAATAAGAAGTATTCAATTAAGAATAAAAATACAGAACTTAAATATAATGTAAAAAAAAGTTTTAAGCCCTCAGCGTCATCTAATTAGGACCTGGAGGTTCCTGTTGATGGCACCGGAGAAGTTTCGTCTTGAGCAAGATGTAAATAAAACATCTGTTCAAGTCAATCCGTTCTGAGCCTACGACTAATTTCGCCTTTGTTAGTGCTCTTCAGATAGGAGTACAAAATAAAATGACAAATTGTTCAAAGCAGTCTGTCGCCTTAACCGCAGCATACGGAACGTATAAAAGAGATCTAATGCCCTCAGCGCCATCTAAGTGGAACTATGCAACTAGGTGATAACTACCTATGACCTAGTGCAAGTTCCTGTGGATGGCACCGGGAGATCGAAGAGAATAATTGTTAATTGACCTGCTTACTGACTGACCTTCTTAATTTCAATAACAATAAATGAAATAATTTAAACCGACACTGATCGGTTGACAATGACTAACCCCTCCCTTTCATCTTTTTGCTTGTTTGTTTCTATTGGTCTTGTACCATCCATTTGTTCGGTAGCTCAATGCATGCGTGTTCTTGATTGGTTGTACAACACTTAATATTTTTTGAAAACCTTGATTAACCCTGCTTGCTAACTGATGTCCTGTGTTCTGTGAATATAGTTGTGCACGCTTACGCAACCTCGTAAATTAGAATTAATTAGTATTTTGTCACGTACTGTTTAGTGATTAGTGTAAAAAACACTATTGTAGAAGCCCTGAGGATGGTATGAGTGAAGCGGACTAAAAGCTTGGCTTTACCAGGCGCGTATTTAAAGGAAGGGTAATGTGCGTAATTACCCTCCCCCCCAAGACGGTGGAGGTACTGGTGGTTGATGAGTAACAAACGCTTTGACGGAACGCATTTGAATCTTTCTAAAAAACCGCGTGACGTGTGAGAAAGTCATGTTTATGGGATGTGAAGAAAGATGTTTCCCATATAATGGATAGATTTACAAGTAAAAATCGTAAGACTGCTTCTTGCCGTCTCTTTATATAATTACTACATCATATGCTAGTTTGTTGCTAGTGAATAGGTGGTCAGTGCCAAATTAAAAATGAGGATTATTAATTAACAAAGGTACTTCATTAATCACTGAGCTGATTAGCATGCTTGAGATAAGCACGCTACTCTAATGTCCTATACCTTTATATTATATTATTTAAGTAGCGGCTGCGATTTCCTAATCTTTTTATAATGCATTTCAATAACCAAGATTAATTAATGCAATTCAAGACACACCTGAATGAGTAACACACAACTGGGGTCACTTGGGTTTTCCTCAATGGGCGTCGTACAAAAATAATTTAATTGTGTCCGATTAAACAATAGCACTTTGTTATTATTTATTTCAGCTTGACACGTGACCAACCAGTTGTCAGATTTAAATTTGTCAACTTCGAATACTAGTTTGTAGACCAGGTTATAACACGCACGTACGCAAAGGTGATTGAAATTATTATAAGATTATAAATTAAATTTTTCCTTTTAAATTCTAAGGAAGCTTGATTCACTTTTAAGCCCATGGGAAATATAATTATTATTCTTGAATCGCGGAAGACAATAAGCAGTTAATATGTTGAGAAGCACTACCTTTAATTAATTTATGGGTAAATCATTAAAATTTTAATGATTTCTTCGCGTTTCCCATTCGTATTCTTACACCAAAGTTTCAAAATGGCGCCACAACTGCGAGTCTTAAATTATTTATTGCTTAGAACAAGTATGTTACGCATTTTAAACGGTAGAATTTGTCGTTAAAAGAGGATCTTAAAAAGAAGGATATTTTATGATGTCTAAAGTGAGTACTGCATACCAAATAAATAAACCGTAAAAGTGTTCAACCGCCAATGAGGAAACAGATTTCAGCTTTTGTCGCTTCACTCTATATTATGAGGATAGTTTGCATTCATAGTAACTTCCTCTTTGTTTGGTTCTTGAACACCTCTGAATAAATTTATGATCAATAGGTATTTATTATTGTACAATATTCTTTGTCGTGTGCATTGACCAGTAGAAAGTATTCGAAATAAAAAAAATGTAAAAATTAATAGTATATTATATTGTCGCATTTGGGCCTCAGTGAGAGTGACACCTGAAGCGGGACGGGATCAGGGATGGTCAAGTCAAATGCCGTATACAAGCCACTAGATTTAATAACACAAATTTTTACCAAACAATGGGCAGATCAGTTCAACAGGGACATACAAAAAATAAAGAACAAGTTACACTTTTCACAAATAAAAATGTAAAAATAATTTACGCACACAAAAATCAACGATAGGGAATTATTAAAGAGAATAAAGGTTAATAAAATTTACTATTTACGTGAGTTATTGTACTTACATCTTCTTTTCATAACTAATGGGGATACCTGGTTGACAGTGTCCCAACCTCTCGCTGATCAAGCCCGAACGTGACTCTTCGATCTTTTCGATTTCCGTAATTAGGTAAAATCGAAGCTTTGCGTTTTACGGGGTTGTCATGTTTCTTTTTTAGTTTGAACAGATCCACTAAATGAAAAATTGCAACGATGTTGCGGGTGATTAGAGGGTATGCGACAATATCAACTGCAATTCAATGACAACTCAAAAAAATTTTTTCATATCAACAGTTTGATTTCGGGTAACGAAATTAAACTTTAATGTAGGAACCGAAGTATAATCTTCTAATTCTAATTCTCAAATTGTCGGTAATAATAGCTTTGCACTCACACAGCACCGCTGAAAGTTGATAATTTAGTGATGTGTCCCAACGTCTTCTTTAGTAGTTGCTTCAAGATACGTATCAATCGCTCCTAACGGAGGAGAACACTTCCGCTTGATCTTCTTGTTTGAACTAAATTTCAGTTAGTGTACCTATTTCATATTTCACATATCACATTCATATCACATATATTATTCAAACATACCATTTGTTCCGCTGTCACTAAAAATTACCGAAGGTCTATCTCCGCTTGAAATAACTTTTCTCAAGATTTGTAAAGAACATTACATAGATAACGTTGCAGAGGACTGTAAATGCAATACTCGATTAACAGCGCAGGTGAAAATAGTTATTAAAACCGTTTGGTTTTTTTATAAACAACGGATACGTTAAATCCCTTAAAAGCTACCACATCTCTTACCCGATTCCTGGACAATTCAATTATAAGTGTGCATAAAAACTTCTGGAATCCAATCTACGATATTTGGCACATTTGTAAATGACATCCCTATAACAGCTCGGTTTGGATGATCCAAAATCTTTCTCGTAATATATTCACAAGAGTTTGTATGCTAGCATGGTAGTTTTTGCGCTTGCGTTCAATGAATCTTGCAACATTGGTACGTTCTGGAGGTAAAATAATAGGATACAAAAAATTGTGTAAAATTTTCCTGGTTAAATGTTCAGTTCCAACTCTTAATAGACCATCCTCATCAACCAAAGCACGAACCTGATAAAGCTTCTGATTAAAATTAGTGTGAAATAGCGCATTTATCGATGTCTTCTTGAATAGAAGGGAGTCCGGCTTCATACGTTTAGCCACTTTTATATAAACCACAGTTAATAATAAACTTTTTTTACACAAGTATCTAACCGAAATCCTTACTATTTTGGAAAATCTGCTAAATCTTCTGTAATACCATTGATAATTCTGAGCTTGATTAACAAACGTTACATAAACTTTCTTCTTTATTCCATTGCCACGAAGCACTTGGGCTGTGATGTTCATAAGACCATTGAAAAATCAGCAAGGATTTTCTCACCCATATTGCTTCCATTAACTTCCTCGTACCACATCCTGTAGAAGGAAGATCTGTAGGGTTCAAGTTCCAAGGAACAAAGTGCCAGTCTTCTTCTAATTCCTCGAACTCTTTATTTGGATCCATGCCAAAACTGCACTGGAATCGGACCAACAATATACCTTCAACTCCTTCAGAAACTCCTTTTATACATTTATGTAAATAGAATTCAACAGTCTGGACCAATTTGTTTAGTTAATTCTTCTAATCTTGGAATAACCATTTTCTTGACACTGCTTTTAGTTTGAACTAACTGCACAGTTATATCATCAACAGTTTTTGATCTGCGAAATATAACGGCTGCGTATGCATCTTGATTAGCATCACATAACAAAGCGAAACTTCAGAAACTTCGCTGGCGGTCACAGCGAGAACCTTGCAACAACCACTTTGGGATCCGCACATTTTGCAACAAACTAACTTCGTTCTTCCAACCTATAAATTCATTTTCTATATCAGCAGGAACCTCCGAATTCCAATCAGTTTTGCTTATCTATGCCTTCAGAATTAACAGTAGATGAAAAACCAATTGGATCGAAGATATTGTTAACTACTGCTAAATATCTCGTTTTGTAATGACTAAAACCTTTAAATTTTTGAAGGATACCTGATCTTCTATTACAAGTCATACCTTACACAGAAGATAAATTCACTCTGATCCTCTTCATGTTCGGTTATATTGTATTATACTCTCGTAAACGGAGATTACATTTTGTGACAATGATAATTTCTCATCCATGTTATTATGAAGAGCTGACTGTCGGTGAAGTTTAGAACTCAGAAACAGCAAGTAACTCTTACCTAGAGCACAGACATTTTACTTATTATATACCTAGACTAGACGGCTAAATCTTATGGCATGCGCGAGAAAGTTTTTGTGACGACGAGTAAATCGCCATATTGCGCGCTCGTAGGGCAGCGAGTGAATGAATTGGCGAGATGTGTGGCAGGCATGTGGCAGGTCCTATTGTTTATATGAAGTTACTATGACAGTCCCATAAAATCTTTAATGCGCATGCGCCGGGCCCTCTGCGCGGCGATAAAAAATTCTTATCATTATTTTAAACTTATAGGTAACCTATAATGTGCTTCAAAGGCAACCCTGATTTATCCATAGCATGTCAAAACGTGCCTCTCACCGTACTAATAAATTTAATACTTCTCGCTGTTGTACATACAGACTAATTTGTAGAAGGGCTTTTCTAATATCGGCTATTACACCAAATTTGTTTAAAAATTGTAACAGAAATTGACTCATTTAAGTTGATCCCTTTCTACAAGCACCAACTCAATGAGTGATTTCCCTTTCCTTTTGCTGAAGCATTAAGAACGAGCCATACCTTAGTAGTTTGACTATTTAACTTTACCATGTCGATGAATACATAACTCTATTTGAAATAAACAGTGCCGATATTGTGAATAATTAATTTTGAATGTCATTTTTTATAGCACTAATGTTCGGAATCTTTAAAAAATAGTTAAACAATGATTTACAAAAATCTACGAAAGTATTATCATATAGCCTATTTTAACGGCAATATAGATACTTCAAAAACACTTCATTGTTGCGTGCTGGCTCTGTCTGTTGAAATGGTGCAGTTTTAGGGGCCCAAAAGAGTACCCTGCGGTCCTTACAGAAAGTAACAATGCCCTTGTTAAGAAGTTATTAATTTAAGTCTACATTTCGGTTTTCTTTAAGTGGTGGTTATATCACATGGTAGCGGGTACCATATGGTGGCCTGTTGCTCATGGTGAGCTGCAGTGTTCGAATTTGTTAATCAGCCATGGCTATTTTGAGGACATGCGTTTAATCAGCCATTGCGCAATAAGCTATAATGCGTGCTTCGCCAATAAATAATGCTTTATCAACTAATTATGCGCCGAGTAAAATTGCTGTGATTATTTGTCACTTAAGACGACGAAGCAGGAAGGCACTCAATTAATGAATCGCTCGAGTAAGCAACACGGCGGTGATTACTTAGTTGAATCACTGTATACCCTTATCAAAACCAATTATACAATATAGCCCATTAAGTGACACTGTGTATATTATTATGAAAATTACAGTCGTCCAAAGACGGATTACGTATGAATTCTTAATTGATAAATTGGATCATAGACGCTTCGTACCATGTCACTGAATGCAACGGTCAAAACAATACGTTCTAAATAGTGAGGGAACCTTTTATACTTCACATCTGGTTATGGTCCTCAAAGAACCATCCATGAGTGAACGAGGAAATGTAATATGGAAGGAAAATTTTGTTTCATAAAGTGACTTTCCTTCCCAGGAAATAATGACTATCTACACTCATTAGCAAATTTATGTTGTTTGTTATGGAGGTTCTATAGATAATAGAAAACAAAAAGACAGTAAATATGCCTACTGAAAAATGATAGCAGTTTGTCTTTCTTTTATTCAAATATATTGTACTGGAGACTTACAAGATGTTAAATTTCAATGCTCTTCCAAAGAGATACTCTTCATGTTGTTGATTACTACTTGTCATTGTTATAATTGAATCCTACTTTATTTTTTTAAACCATTTGTTTTAAATAACTTTATGCATACTGATATTACCTACGTTCTGTATTTTAGATTATTAAGTAAGCCAAATAGTACTGAAGTTCTTCCTGACTGAAATATTTAAGTATTAACAAAAAAGAAAACTATATCGAGGCTAAAATAATATGTTGTTTAGGGGGCCAAGTTAACGTATTTTTTCATAATTCAATAATCATTAAAAATTAAGAAAAAAATTTAAATTCTTGAGTGCTACAGCCTAAAATTATATTCAACGATAGATGATTTCCGGTTGCACCTAAAACGCACACTTACTTTGCTATTTTTTACTGGAACAGCATATCTTGTATTATCTATTTGCATTCTTTATGAAATTTTAGTGTCGCTTTATCCGCTATAGGTACATTACGTCTAGAATGCACCAGCACGAAGTTATTTGATATTTTGTGAAAAMATATGATTGCAATACCTGCGAAATTGGAAGAGATACAGCCTTGAGTTCTTTTGCTATTTTAAAAGTACGAACAACTGTCATTCCGAAAAAAAAGAAAAAATGTGGCAAAAAATATTTTTTGGTACTTTAAATATTGATGACTTTCTAATACATACAATTTGACTTCTTTTTTAAATGAGATGGTATAAATATTTTTGAAGAGCACATTTGATGTTGACTTCCAATGTAGGCTAACATTTAGTAATTTAATTATAATAAGAAGGTATTAAAATAATCAAGAATTTTTCAATACTGTTTCTGATAGAACTAATTCTTCTCTGAAGGCTTCATAAACCGTCATAACTATAACTATTATTTTATTTTTGAATCATAGTTCACCAATATATCGACGGTCTCTTGTGGTCTGAATGTTAATATTGGGAAATAATTTTCTCCAATGACTAGTTATTTTCTAGTTATTGAGAGAATAGATGTACAAATTGATCTTGATATTTTAGCATCCGCATCCATAATTTTTCAACATGTATATAATAGTATTTAAGGATATAAATGTTGCAGAGGGCTCAGCGGTTGGACTATTAACCGTAACCCTTTCCATTTTTTTCGCCATTTAGTGGCAAGTGAATGGCGTTACTAGTCAGTGGTTAACTTCATCAAGCAAAAAAGATAAAAATAGAAGACATTTTATCTGCATGTAGTAATTAAAACTAGAAAATAATTTAGTCGAACGTAAATCGTTAGTTGCTAACTATTTTCTTTATTTGTAAACGGGTTTTCTACTTCGTCTTTGGTTACCCTTGCATCATACACACGTGTTGAAGTACCAGATGTTACGCGACGTAACATGCTGACGAAGAGCACATGTGTGTACCTATGTTAAGCTGGATACCTGTTATTATTTGCCCAAACACACCAAACTGTTTTCTGACCGTTTACACCGAATCAGTTACTATAATTATCCATAATTACGTACTAATTAAATTTGTCATGTTGTTCGTTAGCGATTCATGTTTGTTAGTTTTTTTCGAGTTAATTTGATTAGCAATATGTACTTAAAATGTATCGAAAATTAAATATTTACACATGCCGTTCCGAAAGGAACTTTCATTTGAAGCCGTATCATGTTACATGTTCAATATTATCTGTAAGTGTACGGCACACGTTTGATCTTTTAGTCATCTTTCCGCCTTGTTAGGTGCTACCAGAATCGTCTTGTTTGTTGTCGGCTTGTAGAACATTCGATTTATTTACAAGATTTGCCAGAGTTCTCTATGGGCTTTCAAAATTACCAGAATTTGATCGCCTTTACAGTTATTATTTTATCCTATAACCTCTATTACAAATTATGATTTATTAACCAACGAACAAATACTTATAAATAACTAAACGTCTATAAGTGTTCAAAATGACGGCCATTATTTTGAGTACAATTGGCCACTGTTTATAGTAACAAGTACTGAACCATCTATCCCCACTTGTGAAATCTGCCGCGAGGTATTATGAATTTTCTGAATCATGCCATGTTAGGTAATTGGGTTTTCTGAAAAACATAATCCTTGATCCTTTCCCATACATATAGTCAAATGCTGCAAAATTGGGTGATCTAGGATCTCTAGCCATTGTTAAGTGTTTTTTGATATACAAGCACATCAGAGTTTAAACACATCTATTATTAGGTATAGTGTTTGATTGTTATCCCTCCAATGTAATCAAGAAGAGAAACGTTTATCGCACAAACTTTGATTCATCACGTGAGACTAGTCACAAGAAATACTTTCTAATTTAGTTGCAATCTTATTACTTTCTTAACATTAGCTTTGGATCCAAATGTCAAAAAATTGTCTTCTGGCTTCTTGTATGTGCAAAGATACGACCGACGTCCTTCAAAGCCTGTGCTTCAGAAAAAATTATGGTCTTGATGTGAACAAACGGGAAATGTACATTCCGAGCCACTTGTTCAAAGAAAACAGAAGACGCAGAATTATAGTAATGCAGACTGTAGTTGAAAATCCAAACGTCAGCACCATGTAACTGATATAATAAGTTTTATTTCAGTAAGCCGAATACCGGAAACTTATAATTGTCAACCATAGAAGACTTAAGTACATCAAAAGCTAAAAGCTAAAGGTGGAGGATTACAACGACAAAAAAAACCAGTTTCTTGTAAATGGATGTTTAATAAGCTGAATGAGGAACCATACTTCACGTCTTTTGTGTCCGCGTTTTGTTTCATCGTTTCGTCAGCATATTTTGATGATGGTATCTTTTTTTAGGAATTGCGCCGGATAATTTCGTGGTAGGTCCGTATTTATTCGCTGCTCGTTTGAATAGGAATGAATATCTGTAATTTTTAAACGTGGCATTACCATCAGAGTTATTGGAAAATGTTCCTGAGAACGTAAAAAGGACCGTGTAGCATTAGTATATTGAGCACATTGTCACTATGCTAGTTAACGCATTTTTTTTAATTATCAATTTTTCAATCGTTGGATCGACCGGTGTCCTTGCCATCTCTTGTGAGATCAGCGAACCTTGTAATCATGGATTTCTTTAATGGGGTCTTGGGTTACGTATTTGGTTACTACACTGAAGCTAATGAAAAACAATAAAAACTGCATCTTCCAAAGTAACGTAAGAAATTTTTAGGACATCCTAAACTAAAATATTTGTTTGTTTGTTGCTTCTCTCTATATTTTGTTTGCCTGAGTTCATTAAATAAAAATTTTTGTGCACTTCAAGTAAAGCTTACTGGATTGACGAATCGCGGAAAATTGTTGTAATTTATACGAAAGTGTTGAAATATTTTTAGAACTGCAAATTTTTGGCACCTATGTCGAATTTAAAACTTCAGAAAATTAGTGACATCAAAAATAATTTAATCAATTTCAAGACTTTCAAAATTGGCTGTGTCGTACGCAAAAAGGAGAGGGGGTTAATATAATTTTTAAGAAGCAATTAAGCCCTTAACCCTCATTAGAATATCTATCAAATATTACAATCCTGTTTATCTTCTTTCTTAATAAAAACTGCTGTAAAATGGAAATACTGCAAGCAGCTGAAAAATTGAAGAAAAATTACTGTAACCTAATTTAAAGCTTCATCAAATGGGTTGCTATTAATGGGTAAACGTTTAAGAAGAAGATGCAGCTCTCTAATACAAACAATTATAGCACTAAACAGTTTCTACTTTTTAACAAAAACTGAGGCAAAAGCGCGAAACATGTATATAGTTCGAGAACCCGGTCAGTTTGTTGTCGTCATTTGCGTACAAACCAAAATTTGTGACATTTACGTACAAAGCAAGGTTTGTCTCAAGCAAGCAGGTAGTCTGTAACCTTATTCCAAAATGCGACACTTGCGTGCAACCTATGAAAGTAAAAACAGGGAGAATAAAAACATACTTTGAAATGAAACCCTAATAAAGGATTTTACTTCAATGTACTTACATATGTAGGTGTGTTTGTATTGAGAAATAAGTGTAACTGCATGCGAATAAGTGTACATGATTTTCAGATTGGACTGACGGATTATAAAAATGAAGCCTAAAAATATCAATTTTCCTAAGTACGATAAACCAAACAGTAAAACATACCCAATTCACTGCTTTATAAGGTAAAATAACTCAAAGTTATTGTTTAATTCATCAATATTATCGCAAAATGCATATTTTCAGTTAGTGTGTAATAAAAAACATAGTAAAACTTAAGCGATTTTCGCATAAATTACAATGAATAATATAATAATAATAATAATAATAATAATAATAATAATAATAATGATAATAATAATAATAAATATTCAAAATGGAAATTTATGCCACGACCAATGACCTAATATGATACAATTTGATTCTTTATTGTTACCGTACAACAWCGTTGGACTCGTTTAATTCTGTCCATAACATAATATCTATAAAATAACATGTCCTAACTGACTATCCCATTTATCATCGCCGAGCGTTAACTATCGGAGCTTGACAAATGAAATTTGGTCAGTAGACTTTAATTTTCAAAACGTAAAAATCCACTACGGAGGGATCTTTAGARATTCTACTCCTAAGAAGGTGAAATAGGCGATGAAACTTGGTATGGAAATCCGTCATATTTCAAGCTAGAAACATGAAACTTTATTTTTAGGCTTTTGATTAGAAATAAATAATACGTGTTCCAGAGATAAAATTTTTACCCTTAAGCGGATAAAAGTTCTGTCATTTTTGAGGTTAATAGAAGTTAAAAGCATGCAACCTTATTATTTTGGCTTTTGATTAGAAAATAAATATGGGGTTCAGCGTCTTTTTAAACTTGAATTATTTACGAAATAATTAACATAAATTACGCATTTACGTGGTTGTAGTACTACGAACTTATTAAATTGTTTTGGAAATTCTACCACTATAAGTGTGAATAGGGGGGGGGAGGTGAAACTACGTATGCGATTTACTTATTTCTCATTCTACGGGAGCAAAGCTGCGACCAACAGCTAGTAGCATCATAAAACAGGTAGCTATCAATAATGGTTTAAAAGAAGTAATTAACATAAATTACGCATTTACGTGGTTGTAGTACTACGAACTTATTAAATTGTTTTGGAAATTCCACCACTAGAAGTGTGAATAGGGGGGGAGGTGAAACTACGTATGCGATTTACGTATTTTTGATTCTACGGGAGCAAAGCTGCGACCAACAGCTAATAGCATCATAAAACAGGTAGCTATCAATAATGGTTTAAAAGAAGAGTATATTCAGGGGTTCCGTAGAAAGTTTCACCATAACCTTTGGTGCTTCAAATTATATAGTAGTGTACCGTTTGAAAGAAAATAATTATTTAAAATAAAATATTTGGACAATTTGGTTACCATACACTAACTGAAAATAAAACATTATACAAGGGTATGAAGAAAATAAACCGCAATTTCGATTATATTACCTGATAACGCAGTGCCTCTTGTATGTTTTACTTTTTGGTTTATCGTACTTAGGAAAAACTAATCGTGCATATTAGATTTAATTATTAAGTCTATTTCGCGAATGCAGTTGCACATTTCAGCTAATTTTCTTTTGAAAGTATGTTTCAATTCCTCCTCCTCGCCCTTCCGTTAGTTGTACGCTAGTGTCATATCTCGGAGTAACTCCATAGACTACCTGCTTGAACGGGAACATCATAGATACGCAAAGTGACGTACATTCGTCAGTTTTACTCCATTGAATCTCCGGACGATTCTAATGTTTTCCAAACGGTTCGTCATCAAAACATGTGCCCTAAACGGCAACCGTGCCGACGCAAATCCTACCGAAAGCAATTATTAATATTAATTAATAATCGGACGCGTTTTCGTCAATGTGAACCTTTTTTTTCCAAGACACTTAAGACAATAACTAAAGCGTCCATTGCTTGCATACTACCGGCAAAAGCCGCTGCAACATTTTAGAAAAGTCAAATTCTGCCAGTTATTTTAATCGAGAAAAGATTAACCAAAACGACTCAAATATTTACAATAACCACGACGCGACAGTCTCAAAAATTTTATAATGCACGTAGAGTAAGATATCTTGACGTAGAGGTTGATCTGACCTAACATGAGACTACACAAACTGAATGAAAAACTCAAAACTCACTAGATAACTACTTTTTTCTAACCCCTTTATTGCCGCGGTGCCTGTAGAATCGCTGGTTTTCCTGGTCGTAAGCATGCAAATGCACACTCTAGTGTTTTTTAAGTTTCCAGGAAAAAAGGTTCACATCGAGAAAAAGCGTCCGATTATTAATTAATATTAATTTCTTTTGGCAGGATTTTGCGCTGGCACCGTTGTGGTTTGTGGGACATGTTTTCATGGCGAACCGTTTAGGAAACATTAGAATCGCGCGTCCGGACATATAAGGTAGTAAAATTGACATGGCTTTTGCACTAAAAGCAAAAACAGATGAACTTTTTTTTATTGTAAGATAACATTATTCTTGAAAGTCTGCTCTCACTCTTCAGTTTTGAAAAGAATGTATTTTGTTTTGTAAAACTCAAGGAAAGGCAAAAAAGTTTGATGTTTTGTAAACACTAAAAGTCGTAAAGCTGGATTTAGCGATATATGCTCAGCACTAACAACATATCAAAAAATCAACTACCCGACCTTTTGCACAGCAAACACGTATTTTCGGATTAATGTACTCGACTACAGAGTCAGTTTCTGCAAATAAACCAAACTGGTAATAAATACATAAACCTATACCGGACCGCTCATGTAATTTTATTTCATCACTCTTTTCAGGATAGATTAACGTGTGATAATGATTAATCACTATATCTTGGCTATGTTTTGGTGATGCAGGTCAGTTATATTAGTACTGCTGATTATTAAAACGCCAGCATCCTGTAAACAACTAATGTGAAACAGGTTTCTAGAAATCTGCAAGACAGGTATGTGTTTGACTGATTGTTTAATATGCCGTTATTTGTAGTGGTTTACCATTTGTGTTGGGTTACCTTGTAGGAAAGCACGCAGTTGCCTCAGATTTTCCCAGTGCTATATAAACAGTAACTGTTTATTTAAATTCTAAAGTGACACGCACGCATGACGAAATCTAACGATGTTAATGAAAGGATGACACTTCGCCACTAATTAAACCGATTATTCTAATTATCACTTGCTAATGGGAGTATAATTTTGAGTAAGGCTTGCCTTATTTCATCCTCGAAGAATGCAGGTACTGGTTGTGAAACGGAACAAACAGAAATTAGAAATTGGCCGCGGCGTACGGAAAACTTAAAATTCCAGCAACGTCTCCTTTGGATTCTACATTTATATAAAAGTTGCAAACGGCTATTTTCCAAATCCATTGTTATGCATGAAGGCGAGGCCATGCAATAAAAACTAAATGTCTTTAATATTCTAGTGACCCCTTCAGTAGTCCAACTATTTGTCATGTAAAACTAAAGTTTTTATCAGCGTTTGAAGCTGATTTGTCTTACTGTGTAATGAATATTAAGTGCACACTAATTGGGTATGTTATATGTGTGTTATACCGTATACGAGTGCCGTTTGAATGTAAATGGCCACGGCATTACTAAATATATCGCATATTCCTCCTTCACGTTACATTTCGATTACCGCGCGAATGGCGTTGACCCTGTTTCCTTACACCTTGATGATAGGACCCCGAGCATTTACAATCTGTTCGTGACTTTATTTCAAACAAACAGGATTTCAAAGCCTAATATACATTCGAAAAAATGCAGTTGTACCTAAATAACTATTAAAACAGACGTTCCCTTTAATTGTTTAAGGGCATATAGCAAGCCACAGCAACTCAAAGTCCAATAGCCTTTTAAAAATATGCGCTGAATAAATGTGAAGGTCTTTTATTTCGCCGTGTACATGGCAAACAATTTTTTCAACATCTAAGTTTTAGACAAAGTAGGTACTGATATGGACACAATTTGGATTTTACCAGCGTTCCCGACATTATTTGTAGTACCTGTATTTAAAATATTCTTAGTTTACTGAATATCAGTGTTACTGATATGCAAGGATTTTTATATCAATAAGTCTGGAGGTATTAATTAATGTCAGTTGTTATTTATAAATAAATATCAATTACTTATTACAATCATTTACTACAGCAAAACGATTTTTAGTTTACAGTACAGTAATACAATGTACGCTTAAGAATGAACTGACAAGGTTCTGAAAGGAGGAACGCTTATATAAGTAAATATTAGTAGTTTTAAGAAGGTTCAGTTGAGGGCAAAACAATGGACTGGGTTGAAATGAGAGCTCTTAATTTATGTACCACGCTTTCGGAATATTATATTCTACATGTATACAGTGAATTATATCGTAGTTATATAATGATTATAACAAAAATTCAATTTAAGTTGCATGAAATGAAAAGTGAAATTATGAAACATTATCAGTTTTCGTCGATACATAATATCACGGCATGTCATCAACGGTAATGAAGAAAACATTGAGATTTAGAATCGTCAAAATATAAAAAGTATAAAATACACAACATTTTAATTAACAAACTGCAATTAACCAAGACAGGCTACATGCCCCTTAGCTTAGGTGAGAAAACTACAGTTGTGTAAGAGTTGAAATATAGTGATAGCCTGATAGCTAACCATTGTCTTGAGTTTGATTATTTGTTTGATTTTCACTATTATCAAAAAATCCTAGCCAGTAAAACAAAGTATTTTATTTGGTGCTTTTTGATAAATATAACAGTGATAACAACAATAACTTCACAGATGTCTCTCTGACTAATTAGTTGGTGATTTTGTTATCCTTGGTTGTTGTAGTAGTGGAGCTCTGTTCATATTATCACGTCATTTTTGGCGCCGAAGAAAATTTTTCGTGGACAGCCGTGACATTCTTTGTCGATGAAGATTGCTAATATTTCATAACCTCACTTTTCACGTAAGTTAAATTTAAATTTTGTCATAATTATTAGATAACTACAGTATAATTTATTGTAAACCTTCATAAAGGAATAAAATATATCGAAAGCTTGGTAACTGATTTAACAGTAACATAATATGTTTTCGGATAGATATAGGTAATCACATAAAACACTGACAAAATTAAAAGTATTCATTTCAACTTTTGACTGCTACATCTAATCAATTGTTGTGAATATACAAGGTGTTCATGTTAATAGTCTACAATAGCTAACTTTTTTATATGAAATCGCAAAATAGTGCTTTAAATGGGAAAGTTTCTTGATTTTTAGAGAATAATTTGAAAACAATTGAACATCATCTGTCAAAGATATTGACTACAAGTTTGTTATTTTAAATAGAGCGACGCCACTTTTCTAGCGCATTCGATTCACCACGCCAAATTAAACAAAAAAGTACTGAGGTACCACTACCCTACATCATTTTTTTTAGATATTTCAGGTAATATGATTTGTGTTCACGAAACTGTCTACAATAGCTAACATTGTTATTTAAAATCGTAACATAGTGGTTTAAATCGGAAAGTTTCTCGATTTTTTTTAGAAGAATTCGATGGTGTTTACAAAAAAAAACAATTGAACATCATTCTATGATTTCAAATAAAAAAGTTAGCTGTTGTAGACTGTTCCGTGAACACAAATCATATTACCTGAAATATCTCAAAAATACTATAGGGTGTTGGTATCTTAACACTTTTTTGTTTAATTTGACGTGGTGAATCGAATGCGCTAGAAAAAGTGGGGTCGTTCTATTTAAAATAACAAACTTGTAGTCAATATCTTTGACAGATTGTAAACACTATCAAATTCTTCTCGAAAAATCAAGAAACTTTCCCATTTAAACCACTATGTTACGATTTCAAATAAAAAGTTACGCCCTGTATAAAATTCAAAATGCAGCTTTTCCTTTGTAAAAGACAAAACAGGCATTTCTTTTATGCTGATAGAAAGCAAACGGTGTTTCTTATTTTGAAATGTACATTACCAAAACGCTCTTTTAAGCTGCTTTTGATCGTTGTATATTTTTACTTAGTTACTGACTGGAGCCATCGCAATACATTACGTTAGATACCACAGCCATTGTATGTAAACATACTTATAATGGGTCGTAACTAATAATGTCAGCTTGTAAGCAAGCATTTACTAAAAGAAGAAGAACTAGAACAAAAAGGTGTCCCTACACTAATAATTATGTGTGATGGCATTTTTTAAAGTTAGTTAGGAATGCATTTGATGATATTTGTTCCCTGGATGGAACACCATTAAGAATTCAACCGTTTCAAAGAGTCTCTATTGTAATGTAACATACCCAGGTTCGTAGAGATTTCGATTGAAATGTGATCGTCCAGTACTTACCTACGTTGTGTTATTTTAATTAAACCTACCTTCGATCCACTGGTTACTCACGTAAATAGGGAGATTTGATGTAATCATAAATAATACGAAAACAATCTCAAAACAACTAATTTATTACTAAACAAGATCAAATTTGGAGGGTTAACAAATTGTAGCAATGCTGCTGAAAATTGTTATTTAACACAATGAATGAACTGCCAATTCTAGATCTGTGTTCGATATCACTTTCACTCTCAAGATTCAAAACTGAAGAGATTTTTGTTAGCATAGCCGACTATGGTCAGCAGGTACTGAGGTCCCATGCGGGAGGCAACTCAGCTATATAGTTGAATGGTTTGGTGCAAAAATCTTGGTTTTTCTTTTACCAGATGTTTGCCCAGCACGGGAGAAAATATTAGTTCATTCATCAAGGCTCTAACATCACACTTTCAAGCATCACGTATAACTATTGCTGCGTGGATACAGCTAATCAAAGAATGCGAGAACACAGTTAAGAAAATGACATAAATAGTTTTTAAAAAAACGGACTACAACAGCAGCATAGCTTACAATGTTACCGTGGACTCCAAATACAGCATTTATCCTAATTAATTAATTAACAGACTGTTTCAGTTAAACAACTGAATTATTTTTGACAATGGTGCTTGTTTAAAACTAATTACATAATGTGATTGAAAAAAGGAGACAAACAATAAAAATTAAAAATTGAAACAGTACTAACCTGTGAACAGTTGAAGGAACACACTGAAACTGAAGCGCATCTGTTTCTCGTCCACTTAAGAACCTACCCCCTCGAACGTCGCAAATATGACCCATTCCCAAAACCGATACGAAATATAAACTGAACAATTTGAGAGGCAATATGAATAAAATACAGAAATTTGAAGATGGCATACCTGGTTACTTCACTATTCTGATGCTGCTTGTAGTCATCTATACTACCACTTGGTTCTGTTACAGGTGAGTTCATGAGCTTTATCGCATAATTGCTCGAGTTTTCCGCCTTCGAATGCCGACCGTAGCATTTGCGGTTAGCAATTATTGGTAAGTTATGGTAGGCCGCAGTGCCGCATAAAAGAGAAGGATGATCTCATAATCACGATATTATTTTCAACAGAGATGGTTATACCTATTAAAATACGTGCTATTGTTCCTTTATAAGTMACGTTGGCGTTTCTCACGGGATACTATTGCCTACATTATTAGTGCAAACAGATGAAATCTGGGATGGAGGCTTGAATATATTCGGAAATCGAATTAGAAGAGCCATTAGATCCCCAGTGACAAAATACCACGCTAGTAATTAACAGTTGTATGGCTTCCATTGTTTTCATGTGTGTACAATTCCATTCGGCGGATCAAAGTTTCAAAAGTGATTATTATACAAATGAAATGAATGCTGTGAAGACCATGGCCCAATATTATGTGTTAAATTGCTCGTTCAAGAAAGTGAGAATCTGGAACGTAGGTATAGATACAGTAGTCACTTATCGTCGAACGCACATTTACCGATAGCGGCGATTCCAAGTAACGACCAGCTACTAAGGAAACGCCGCTCATTCTTAAATGTAAACAGAAAATTAACTTTTAAATTAAATTTTGTAATTAGCTGAAATGCATTTCACATAACTCATACCTATAAGTATTATTCTAGTTTAAATAAGAAATTCGTAATGGGTTCCTTGTTTCTGTGTTTGCGTACCAAAGCATTTATAAGGGTAATCTTTAATTGCCCTTTTAGATACGATCACATTGTAAGTAACAATTGCTTTAKTATACAACTTGTCTGATACCGCCAGAAAAGAATAACGTGTTTGGTAACCTTGCAAAATATTCTTCAACAGCTTCTTTGAAATCTTTAGAAGATGGAGAACGATTTCTTAGAGATTTCTTGTTAATTTGTGAATAAAAAGGTGTCTGGCTGGATTAAGAGTAGTAAAGGTTGATACATTAGACAGGTGGGGCAATACCCCGTCACCCTCGCCCCTCTCTACAGCCAGTAGAGTATCAACTGATATTTTGTTTATTACATAGTAAGGCAACTATATTTTTAATTGTTTTTATTTATTTAATCACATATATAATTTAGTGCTGTTTGTTTCCATTTGGGACATGTACGACATACTTTCAAATCCCACAATTATACAATTAATTAAGAATGTATAAGTACTTTTCTTTAATTATAAACACGAATGCCAATCAATGATCAAGAGAAATGCACCCTGACTCTTTCAATATACTTCAACAATTTAGTTTCGATATCCGTGTCATAAACGGAATTATAATATCATTAAATGTTGAGGAACGTGGGTTAAATATAAAATCGAAGCCACACATTTATAATTATTTTCTCCAAAGTCCCATATTAAGACGACCTAAATTTCCTAGTCAGACGAGCTATTCTATCAGAATAATACGTAACTATTTTTGTGTGAAAGTTTTTAATGTGTCCCCATGATTAGGAGATAGCATCTAACAACTAAAAGTGTTATTGAGAGCACAGACGACAACAATGTGAAAGCTAAACCTATATCTGATACCTAATGGGCCATTGTTAGACATTTAAGCTGGGTTACACATGTGGGCGAGTTCATTTAAAAAAATCATTTCCTGTGCATTACAATACATGCATAATTACCCGGAGAAAGATAATTGTCATAATGACATCTATTAACTGTAGCGGCATGTAGACGGGCTGAGCTGTCTAAACAGGAATGCATTAAACAAACGGATAACTGGCGGTAATTTTTGTAACAATACGTTTTTACGTTCAATTTGCGTAATTAGTGATGGGTTAGTTAGAACAATTAAACAAAGTGGTTTTTCATTCAGCGAGACCCCCTACATCGACTGCGTCCGGAAAACATAATTTGCTAAAAACCACAATGTCAGCGGAAGAAAACCACGTTAACTAACACGGCAACACACTCTTACAGCTAATAGTTATTCATTACTAGTACCATATAAGGTTAATGTACTCTTGCTACTAATATGTAATTGACGGCACATTCAGATCAGCATAAGATATTCACACATAGTATCATTTAGTGCAATAATTTTGATGTAACAGTATTGTTTTTTGACATAGATGAAAAAAATCTCATTTCAGTCTGGGGATTCCAATATATCTGTGCCTACCATCCATTGAATTGGAATATTTCTTTTTAGACATATACCTAAGCGCATATCCATTCTGGTTAAGACATATTTTATTCAGAGCCACTGGTATCGTCAGGTGTTGCAGCATGAATTAGGTGCACCTTTGATTTCATATAGAACCCTGCTTAGTTAGTGACTATGGGTTAATAGCTGTGCGTGGCATGCATTGCAGCAAATAAAAACAAAAATATAAGGAAAAAAGTATAAGGAGATCGATTATTTACGCTGCAACTAATGGAAATGTTTCGGTAATGATATCATATCGCCTGTCACATAGGTTTAGGAATGTAGTTAAAATAAAACGAAAAATACGAAAATTTTAATCGAAATGTGCGAATCTAAGGTCTCTTTAAGTTAGAAGCATCCTATAATTATTATGCTGGTAAGACCGGTATATGATTGTTCAAAATGATACGCTTTTTTAAAATTAAAATGCTAGATGGCGCCGATCTAAAACATCAACCTACAAATGCAAAAAAGTTAAGCAATTCAGAAAAAATTGTCTTTCCACATTATGCAAAAAATTTGAAAAAAAATATCGACCCCGAACAGTATTTGTTTATAACAATATTTATATCTCAAGCCTTTGTGAAAACACGTCATTTATTATTGGAATATACCAATAACTGATGTGTATCCATAGCATGTGGAGAAGGTTTAAGAACGGAAAACAATTTTAAAAGACTTATCTAATTACACCACAGCCCAATTGTTCGTTTCCCTTTTAAAGAATACTTTTACTTTTTCTTAAAAGCTAAGATTTTCGACATTCCTTTAATTAATTCTTTTTTTAAAATAAAATATAGTAAATACAGTTCGGTAAAATTTAAAATATCCCCAAGTCTCGTGCTAATTAGCTCATTTTAGTCTATTATTAAAATTAAACGCATATGGAAGAATGCAATTTCCGACTATTGTCAGTTCGCAATCGTTATATAGGTAAAACAAAACCTTATAATAATAATCGCAGTAAACGCTAATTATGCGCAATCTGTGTTCTAGCTTCTGTTCTTACAGATCATTCCAACTTACATAGTAGTTCGTAAGGCTACTTCCAGATACCTCATTACCGATTTTCACAAAATGTTTTCAATGTTCGCCATAAAACCTGTGCACCACAATAGGCAATGAATACGCGAAAGCCACATTATTTGTTCTTTACCTCGAGGTCGTCTCAAAGTGTCTTGTAACGACAGTCGCTCTGTCATAACACTGGGCAACAAATTTATGCTTATAGTCAAACTTAATAATTTTACAATATGCTTAATCGGTAGGAATTTGCAGTTGAACAACGTATTGTTGCAGGCAGCAAGTTTAATCAAAGACGTCTTTGGTTTAGACTCTGAAACACGGGTTGTTTTGGAATCATCTATGGGAAGCAATGTCTCCCTTACCTCACGTTGATTGGGTGCACTCTACACTTTTATCAGGTATTTAGTTAGTACAGCAAGCATGTTACTATTAAATGGTATTATTTTTATGCAAGCAATCTAGTGTTATTGCTCTATTTGGTACATTTTGTACAGTGTTGCCGTTAAGAGGGGAATTTTTTTTTAATCTCGAATTTTTGAGACGAGATCTAGATTTTGCAGCAAATTCAATAAATTACAAAAAAATTAATATTTTGTTCATCGTTGATATTCTTTAAAAATGCGTACTTGTATAAAGCCAGAATTTTTTTCAGAAAGTAGTCGATTTACATCTAAAGTTTTATGGTACTGTAATAGTAAACTACACTATTGATATGGTGATATGAAGGGTATGAATCAAGGAATAAATAGCAAGCAGATAGTCGCCCTAAACATTTAGTACCTACGGAAATGAAAAATTGTGCAGATAAACTGCACACAAACTTTTGTTTTTATTGATCTATTAGTGAACCCAGAAAAGTAAAGTTCATAATTATATTCCAATTAATTCAGTCAAAGCAATTTGTAGCATTATATCGTACAAGCAATGTGTTTAATGAGAGTAAGTATTGTTAATTAGATGGAACCTTATAAATGAATGAATGAGAACTTCAGTATTCATCAACTCAATTGCTGGATGCATTGTACCACATTTTGTGTTAATCTCATACCTATTTGATAACGTTAAATGCAGATTTAGCTTGTTATACTCTCCCCCCGACTGTACCTTTTCTTTATTTTTATAAAATGTTGTTTACCATAAATAAGTTAGGTATTTAGAGGACACAACCACCTATATAGATTATTGGTAGTCTGATACAGCCAGAATTAAATGCCCATTACGGTATTAAAAATTCTCCTTTAAAATAATTCACATATGCGACAGAATTTAACAATTTGATAATATAAGAACCTGTTAACCTTACCGCGTATTTAATGGTTACATGATGCAGAAAATGCATACAATCTTACATTCTAGCACGTCAGTAAGCTCAAATATGGAGGATAAATCAGCTATGATTAATCTGATGCTGTATGTACCTACAATACCGGACTTAAGCGGAAAGCTTATACCTATAATTGCCGATAACATAAATATTTTTTAGGTAAACTGTTTCAGTTGTTTTTATGTGTTCCATAAATAAATTAGTTTCAGTAAAGACTAATATTTTTAGTATGTTATACAGAATCGAATTTATTTTGACCATCCACAATATGCATATCAAATTTGAGATTCTCGGTTCGAGCTCGGCAAGGGAGTATCGAGATCGATACCAAAAATTAATTTTTTTTATGTTTTTTCAGAGATCGAGAATGTCAAAATCTTGTCTCGGCAACACTAATATTCTTTAATCTAGAGGAACCTCTATAAATGTGGTACTGAAAAGGTGGAACACAATAAGAGTCATTATTCCAGCTTGATCACAATTTACATATAAGTACGAGAGTAATACTATGTTGTACAAGATTACATATAAATMAAATAACCTTCGGCTTGTTAAAATGCGGAGACTTATTTCTTGAACCTCTAACAAGCAGATGCGACAAAAGAATTCGGCACCCGTTAATTATTCCAGTGACAAAATATTAGCGATAATTACAAGCTAGACGTAGCGTATCTAAATAAGTTAGCATAGGATCAGGTCATTGGCCGTCAGGCACTATGACTACAATGCCCGTACTTCATGAGAACCTGATCGTCATTTGTTACGTGAGGCTTGCGTTTATAGTCCCTCTTTTGTTAATTTACGTATACTACATTTTCACGTACATCTGACCGCGAAACCGCAAACGAATCAGGAAAATTGGACGTTATGGCGTTGTGTTAAGTTTTGAATTGCAACTGTATTGCTACTGACTGCATGAGTTAGGCATCGTCTATTAGTGGGAACTGAATCTGTGATGGATAGGAAGGAGAATACAACGAGTGCTCATCAGGTAGAAATAATAATTAATATAAAACATATATACATATATAAGGATCCAAAAATAAAAAAAAAACTGCTACTAGCATATTAATAATAATTTATAATTAATAATAAAGGGACGAACGTAACTCCAGTGTATAATAGCCGGTAAATGATTTGTTTGCGTTAGAAATATTTTATTCAGAAAAACTTAATCGACAAATTTTGATTGTTATTCCTCATGCCACTTACAAAGGTTAATAAGTTAATCAAAAGTTATTTTTAAATATATCGTAACAGATTTAATTTATGACTTATAAGGGAAGAGCAAACAAACTCTTTACTCATCCTGCGATCTGCTATGCGAAAGCAAGCAGAACGGTTCTGAGCAGGTGTTAGGTAAAACCAGTTCTATATCATGTAGCCATACTGCCTGTACTATACCTAAACTGTACTGACCGGCGTTAACAAGAGCGAAACGATTCTGCACGCAGTAAGTTGTGTGCAGATGGCATATAGTATAAACATACTTTTTTTTATTATGAAGCGGTTTTTCCTTAAAACTTGTTATTAATACCATTTATTTGAATAAGACCACTACAGAGACGCTGCCCATTATTTCACTTAACTTGTATACTTCAATTGCTACATTAATAAGCCTTAAGAACTGTATCCTAGTTAGAAACCCAGCTAGAGTATATCTAGAGCTATAGGTGTTTAGAAGACCGAAAGGATATTTGCTGAATACATTTTAGATGAAAATTATAATCAATAGAATGAATCTCTATGATTTTCAGGCTTATGAAAAAAAAGTTGAATTGGTATGAAGGCAGATTCATAAATATGCAGTACCGGACCGTAGCCGAAATCTTTTGCTACTCTATACAAATGGATTGTATAGGAATCTCAAAGGACCGCAAAGTAACCTTCCCTCTCTCCATTATTGGGCAACTTGTGGGTCTGCTACCTTAGTATAATTTTGTAATACTACCCATCTAACTGTAGTTGTTAGTGTTGCCTGTGCCTATAAATAATTACTCATCAGCCATCCCAGATGACGTCTTAGACGAAGACGAACTAAATGAAGAATATTGGACGCAGGTCTCGGACATTCTTGAAAATACACGTATCAACTCAGAAGACAAAGGCGGATCCAGGGGGGGGGTCATGGGGGTCATGACCCCCCCTGGGTCTGGGCTAGGTATAGTTTGACCACTAATAATTTTTCTAATGTAATTGATATATTTCATAAAATAATTACTTTCAATAATGGCGAGCGCATACATGCATGAACAAAAAGCACTATTAACTGTTTTTAATTAAAAAAAACACAACATCGCAATTTATTCCCAGCAACATAGTTTTGGGGGGAAACTGAATTGGATTGGATGTCAACCCTTAGTGCCTTACCTGTGACGATTTAATTAATTAATCATTGATTGTTTTCACCATTACTCAACGAATTCATTTCTTTAATGAGATAAAAACAACATGTTATTGTTAGTTTAATTTGTGCATTCAATGAATTCCTGAGTTTTTGAACTGGACTGCGCCTTCAGAGAAACATAGCGACTGAAGTTGATTGAAGTTACAATTCGTTTCGCAAGAAGATAAAAAACGAAAAAATAATTTTGCTATTTGATTAAAATTACTTCAACTTATAACAATAAAATGCTATTTCTTTTTCAATTAGATTATTTTAATAAATTGTAGCCCGTCCTGACTAGGTGACCCCCCCCCTCATCTGAAAGCTGGATCCGCCCTTGTCAGAAGATGATATATTTTTGAAGAATTAGATCCATCAAAACCTTTTTTTGAGATTGAGTAAGCTAACAAAGCCATCATCTAATAATATTGTCAAATCTACAGTGTCCAAGTTAGTCAAAAAAATTCAAAGAAATTGGACGTTTAAAAGATATTCCAGGGCCCGGACGTCCGAAATCAGCTATTAAAGATCGAGCACTTGATGTATTAGTTATCGTTATGGATAACTCATCTACGTCAGCCACGTATCTTGCATTGGACAATAATATTTGTCAATCGTGGTGGTGGTTCGGATATTAAAAAAGAACAAATACGAACTCTACAAAGAAGAAGAATGGTAACAAGGATTCTGTAAGCACTAAACAGCATTTTATACGCAGTATCCTCAGAAACTAAATTTGAGCCATATATTATACGTCCATACTTGTAACAGCAGATATCTACCTGAACCTACAGTGTGACAATATTTTACCTGACATTGTACATTAATTGCCAGATTAAAAAAAATGTCAAAGCGCAATGTCGGATTCCAATAAGATGGATTTGAATGTATCTGGATAACATGAACATCTTTCCAGGTCGGTGGTTAGGATGTCGTGGAAATAAATGTCTTCTATGTACAAAGAAAAACCACGAAATCCTCAAGAGTTGGAAGCCAGTATCAGACAAGAAATTATAAAATATTGCCTAACCGACCATGAACATTTAATTTAATGTAAAAGTTTATTAAGTACCTAAATAAAGTATTGTGAGCATGGAAATTATCATCAAATATTTAAAAATCAGTACTAAAACCTTCGGAACCTGCTTCTTTGGCAACTCTTTTTGTCGTTTATTTGAAAAGACAATTGTTCTCACAACACTACCAGGTCATTTCAAGAATTAAAATACCTAGCACACAAGTCAGCAAAGGTAGCTTGGTTGCTATAAAAGTTAGGCTGCCATGGAAATACATTGATATATAAAAACAAAAAATAGGCTAATAAATTTAAATAATACCCTATTAGCCTTACGTAGATGTCGGCCATTTTGCTGCGGTAGGTCAAGATCCTGGATCAAAACAAAGCAAGTGGTCATAACCTGCGTAAGGGAGTTCAGTATTAGGTGCAATTTTTTAGTTTTAAACGAATATTTTACACTCCTTCGCTTTACTTAGCAAGTATTACAAACAATACAAATTACATTTAGTTACAATGTAACTAAATATAACACAATATATTAAATACATATGTAGAGCATTACAATTTGTACCAGCAAATTGTAATGGATTGGGTCCCTGGATATTCTCGTTATAATGGGAAAGAAACGTGTAATCTTTACAGCACTTCTTTTAGGTTGTTTTTTAAGAACAGACTGCATCTAAATTTAATTTTAGTTTGCAATACTTATTAAATAATACGAAGGAATGTAAACCTCTTAAACATACACAATAACACTCACTGTTCAGAGCAAAATTATAGTCTAAATATTTTACATGCTTTCGTGTTATTTAGTAAGTACTACAAACCGAAATTATATTCAGTTGCGATCTATACAATCTAAAATAAGTGTTGCAAAGTTTATATGTATTTCTCTCATTACAACGAGAACATCCAGGGACCCAGCACGTTAACATTTTCTGGTGCAACATTTAAATTGTAATGTTCTACACACGCACTTATTGCACGTTAAGGTCTTCAAGAATACATTGTAACTAAATGTAATTTCGGTTTATAACCCTTCTTAAGAACCGCGAAAGAGAATAAGCTAGTCAAACGTACACAGTCATACTTCCCAATATTCTTATAAAGTTATAAAATTGCACCCAACACTAAGCTTTGTTATCCTCGTTATGGCAACTCTGTTAGTTATAATCCAGGAGTTTGAAGTACCGTCGAAAAATGGTCGACACCTACGTCAGCACTAATATAGCGTATTAATAAAAAAGCCTTTATTAATAAAATTTTGCTATAAAGATCATATTTATCAGCGCTAATTTTTAGACAAGATAGATAACAGGTTAGCAGCATCTACATTTGGTTTTAAATCCTACTAATTCCTGCCTAAAAAACGCGTTGCTGGACGGGGCCACCCTTACAGCAAACCCGCGAGATACCCAATTTTTACGGGTTATATATTAGATTCTCTATATGCAAAAGGCTGTTACATTTCAATTACACCACCCCGTCGCCATAAATTTCTAGATGTGTATACCGTCGTAGTTGACCTGGCCGTGGTGTTCATAAATCAGGTGCTACTGACCGGGCACATAAACGGAAATTTAATTTGGCCTGAGCTCGCTCATTGCATGCGGTCATACGTCGACGTGTCCAATAATTGGCAATTTATATTCTGCAGAAACAAAGATCTGTATGCAAATCTGGCGTTGAAGTAATTCTATTAACTCCGCATCGAAGTTGGTGCTGTAACAAGTTCTATCATAACAGTATCTCACGCTTACACGGAATCATTACGCGGCACGGAGCTTCACATACTTCACAAACTATATGGATTAAAGGGATTGTACAGTAAATGTGGTAAATAAAGGAAATTTCATGGCTTTCCATTGTGATGATGATACTAGCAAAGGCCTGAAATATTTATATTTAATTTATCTATGTAGTTTACAAATTGTAAATGAAATTTACTGTTGAAGTTGAAAAGGCGAGCTCCTTCCATTGATGTAATGTTACTATCTAAATGCACTTCCCAATGCGTGTGCCACTGGAGTGTGTTTCTTTTAGTAACACTTCTACCGTTCAAAATATGTACAAAAAAGGCTCTCTAAAAATTTTGGCCAGATTGTTGAGCTGCATATTCTAAAAGTATTGTCAAACATGACAAACTTTCCAGTATACCATAAACGCACACCATCTTTGTTGTTTTAAACGAAACTGTAATATTAGAAGTAACACATCATATAGTTATGCAAAAGGAAGACAAAAGATACAAAAGAAAGGAGTAAATGGGGCCTTGAGGAATCCCTCCGCAATTCCAGTGCCAGAAAATTGGTAAAAAAGCTGACACCAAACAAACAGAAGAGCAAGACAAAACCGAACAAATTCAAGCACGTTTCACGCTCAAACCTCCTCGACAAATCTGGTCCAAGTTCGAGCGAGCCAACCAAACAAAATAGATAGTTCGCTTAGCAGTTAAGAAGAAGAAGAAGCATCTACATTTTCCTTCCATGACTCAACCGACAAAAATCGCATTTTCTATAAGTTAGTTACAGATGCCGGATGTATTTTCTGTGAGGGAAAATTCTCCACTGATCGGGGTGCAGAAAGTTCGGTGCTGTGTATTAGGTGCAAGATGTGGGCCCATGAAGAATGTGTCGCAGTGGAAAAAGAGGTTTATATTTGTTGTCCAGGTATATATTTTTGTACGTTGTAAAGTTATGTTACTCTTCTGGATCTAAGAACAATTTACTTCCTGTTACTCCATGCTTATTCCTCGTCAAATGTCTTTGACCAGTAGTTTTTTTTGTTGCCATTCCCACCAATAGTATTTCATACTACGCAACTATTTTGTCAGCGATGATAATTTAGACCCGATAATTTAATTAATTTTGCGCAAAAAAATAATGAATGCACTATAAAAATAATAAAGCTCCATCAAAAATAAAAATGCCTAATAAAATAATAAAGTAAGTCTTGTTTGTTAAAGAAACTCATCCTATAGAATATATCATTTGCACCATAAGTGCCTGCCTATTACTTAAATAAAATTTGCACAATAAAATAACGCTTTATAAACCAGGTCTGCTATTAAATCAAATTTTCTTTATGTAACCGGACTAGCGTGATGAGGTAGTAATAAACATTCAGTGTTTTAATGTTTTTTTCAGAATAAATAATTCTAAATGCTAGGTTACTTTTAAGTTCACTGTCATGATAACCTTTCAGAGTAAAAAAGCGAAAGTGAGACGTCGGAAATTGTAGTTGCTGACGTTGGCGCAAAACGAATATCAACCCGCCAAATGTCAAGTATAACCTCAAAAACAGAGTCAGCGTGTCCATGCAGCGTGATGGAATTTAATTTGTAGGCATGGTATAATTTACCTACTGTTTATAACTACACCATAGCGTTGACTAACCGTTTACAACGGTAGTTACCTATGTGCTATAGGGGGATTTCCCAATACAATTGGTCAGATGATAATGAGAGGGATTAATTTGAGAACAGGAACCAAAGTAGCAAAGCCGTCGCTCTGAAGGTAGTGGAAGAAGAATATATTTGGAGCTAATATAGTCAAAGTATTGATACAGATAGTAAAGTTAGTGCTATTTATCGATGCAAGGGGCAAGAGCAAKGTGCCTCGGGAGTATATTTACATTATCCCGCCAGTACGGCGGAAGTAGTTTTACACCTATAGGAATTGATCCATACTAGCAATAGTGTACGGTCCAAAGGGATCAATCAAAGCCCTCTTTGAATATGATTCAAAAGTTAAACCAAAAGTCAACAATTCCCAAAAGATATCAGCTAAATAAATAATTAGCTTCTTTAAGAACATCCAAATTGGGTTCCAATTCCATATGTTTTGGCGAATCGGAAAATTTTTGTATCAATCATTCTCAAGTGCCTGAAAATGCAAATGAATCTTTTATATTATCTCAACAAATGGAATCTTAAGGTCCTCCTTCTTTTCAATTTTTTATGTCGGCCATTTAATCAGTCCGTTAATATAAGCTGGCGTGGCAAGGTATTTCCGCCTACTGGTGCTTTGTACAACAAACCGAACTAAAATATTCCATATTTCTGGAGTAGCAGTTTGTGCTAATGAGCAAACTGAGGATTTCACTTTTGTATTTAAATCGTTGAGAACTGGAGCAGAAGAATTTTTGGCAAAGCCGTACGTCTACTAATACTAATAAATGATGCGGCCCAGTGTATACAAATGTTTTCAAAAATGTGTTTATTCTGAATTTGACCATTTAGAAGTGTTAAAAGTTGACCAAATTCTTGTTACATAAGCTTCGCCATGTTTAATCTAGGTAAGGCGCTTTCAGTTAATAAGCAATCGTCAGTACCAAATAACAAACATGAGGAAAAAATTATGTCGTCAAATGAATAAAATGAATCTAAAAATCTGAATGAATGGCTTCAGTCAAATCGAAACGGTCGTGAAGGAGTTGACAAGAGAATTCCAAGCGCTAACAACACCCTGGAATCATTTAATAGAGTTATTAAGGATGAAATACTCTAAGAGAAAGACTTCATGCATCTTGATTCTCAGTAATCTTAAAAGAGTATGTAAATACTTGATCTCAAAATTATTCATCAGAATTAAAAGAAGTTCACTTGAAACCAGCTATTGGTATATGGGCAAGATCTTATTAATAGGTTAAATAAGAAAAGGATATTGTTACAAAAGCGACACCATCGGTTTATGTTTACTTGGTTGCCTCAAAAGAAAATACTGAAGTAAGAAATAACGAACTTGAAAGATGTGTTTATCTAGACTTATTCCAGTTTTGAGGAACATATGACCTATGTTTCGTGTATGGACAGTAAAACTTCCTGAAGACAAAGTTGATTGGATTAATGCTGAATGTTTTCTGTCAAAAAGTTTGTTAACAGTCCTAGTATGATATTGTCGAGGTTTGAATGTATTTTCAGTATTGTTATTATGTTTTAATTATTTTGTGTTCCAGTTTATCAATAAAAACAATTTGGTTGCTATTTTTTAAATTCTCTTTTGTAAAATGAGAGGTTCGACTTTAGAAGCATTAAAAGGTTTCATGTTCTTTAATGAGTCATACAAATTTTGTAGCGAATGTTAATTTTATTTATTGAGCATATATAGTTTTTAGAAAATACTTAATTATCTTATTATAAGTTTGTTATTTTAACACGCACATTATGAGAATGATACCAAAAATTCGTTATCTTTATCGAACGTTTACAATTTGATATCGAATGTTAATTACATCGGAAGACAACTGAATTTTATACAGAGCGTTCGTTATAGTAACTGAGCTTCTGTTATTCATATCGAACATTTACTTTTTAATAATGCGTTGGTATAAACAATCAGGTAAGTGTATTCTGCAACCCGTTCCCTTTCATCTGTTTGGTTTATTGAAATGTATTATAATCGAACACTTAAATTCAAATTTATGTTTGCTACAATTTTTCAGTGAAAACAAAAAGGTTATGCCGTACTCACCGGCCTTACTCAACATCATCATTTTACCGAGCCACTGATATTAAAGGTTCGTGAACATAGTAATAGTAGTTAAATGGTAATAGTAATAATAATTAAACAAAGTGAAGAAATGAACGAAAACTAAAATCTTTTTATTATCCAATTTTAGAATTTTACACTTATTTTTCGTTGATTTACGAGAGAAGCGCATCCTTGTCGCAAATCTTCGTGCGATATTCTCGCCTTCGAAACGTCACATCTAATCGATTTTTAAAAGGAATTCCTGGCACGTGCATGTCCGAAACGGACGTGATTGCACAGGTGTGAGCACATAAAGAAAAATGTACATTATAAGAAAGTGATTTGTAATCTTCGATACAGAACTAATTTGGTAAAGTCGATAACGGGCGATAATCTCGTGGACTGGGCGTATCTCGGCGCCCCAAGTGCGATGTGGATCTGTCTATCAATCACAGCCCAGGCTCGCGCCCTGACCCCCGCTTGTTTGCATAACTAAATCATAATTGTAGCCAACCAAATGGACATATTGACTAATGATCACCCGAGCCCAACATGAAAAAACAGGCGTTGTTAAAATGCTCTGCAGGTTTAAATGATCAGAGTTTGATCTGGTATCTGAAGATGTACTCGGCTTAAAGCTCTGTTATTTATTATTGACGTGCGTCATTTCTTTTATACTTTCTCACTGGTTTAAATTAATGCCGCTGTGTTTCGCGCGCTGTGAAATGTTCTTTTGTATTCTTTGGCGTAGAATAATAATTAATAACAAAAAGGAACGGGGAAGGCGGTTATGGTCTATAGGATCCTGGATTTTCATAGATGCTCTATCGAACTTAGAATTAATGATGCCTTGGTACTCTTTCGATTTTAAGAAAAGATGATGAGTTTCCATAATTCACCCTAAATTCTTTGTGCACATTGATTTTTAAGTAACAGTAAACAGTGAATAACTAATATGATAATCGAATTGTTAGGTCACATACAACCGCATATTTTTTTATTATTATTAAGCTTACATTGAAAAGGACGACGTATATATTTGTAATTACTAGGAAAAACATAAGTAGGTTAGCTTACCATTAATAGTTTTTTAGATTATTTGCACCAAGAAAATCATTATTATTAATTTACTTACCAGAAAATACACTGTTGCCTTTAGCAGGCTTTGAAAATTCGATACGGAAAGGATAGAATGATTATTCCCATTTATTAAAAATGTATATCCATTATATTAAGTCTAATTGGAGCACATACGACTCCAAATCTCGAAGCATGTCGTTCTAGGTTTAATGCTGGTTACTATATGTAACAATGAAATACAATTATTTCGAATTTCAACAAATCCAGGGTAGGCCAAATGGACGTATTTTATCCGTAACTGCATATTCGTTGAAAATATGGAAAAAAAGTGGGTACTACAACTTAAACTTATTATCAAGCTATAAATATCTGGGAAAATAAAAATTGGAAGATCTAGAAAGTTGGCACCCTAACTAATTCAAACAGTGCCATTCGAACTAAAAAGCTTCTGGTTACACCGGAGTAACCGGTAACCTCCTTATTTTAAATGAAACAGCCTGTATATTTTTGTATTCTGGGGTAAATTTGTTCCAAATCATCAATATCTACAATACAAAATTCCAGAGATATTTTAAATTCTTGTGACAAAAACATAGCTCTGCTTGCATCAGTTTGATGTTTAGTAACTTTGTAATTAAAAATGATAACATTCTGTGTTTACATATCTACGAGGAAAATTTGAACGCCGATGGATACATGGCAATATTAAACAACGTTTTGGAAGATGATGCTGACAATTTGTTAATAAATGAAATAGCTGCTGCATGGTATCAGTACGACTGAGCGGCTCATAATGGAGGTGCTGTTGCAGATTCTTTAGAAGAAATGTTTGATGCAAATGGGTGGCAACACAATGGGCCTCCGCGTTCTTCCAATTTAACTCCAATGGATTTTTTAATTCGGGGTTGTATAAAGAACATAGTTACTTTTACCTGCTTGTCCCATGATTGATAAGACGGAGATTCTATAAGAGTTAACTCCAGAAAATGTCAACGAGTTACACACACTGCAATGAGAAAGAGAGCAGACACATGTTTCCGAATCTAAATTATTTTTTTTTTAGTAAATTCTTTGTATTTTATTAATTAATTTTACTATTTTGATTTTTACTACATAATAAACATAGATCGCCAAGGGTCGTGTGAATGACTTGAAATACAAAAAAAAAATAACTGCTATTAAATACTATTGCAAAATATTGTGTGGTAGAAAMTGCTATACATTGTCAAAAGCTCTTGTAACGATTTTTCCCACATGTCATAAATTAAGTGTAMGAAATTTAAAAAAATCGTCGTCCGAAAATTTTAAATAAGACTATTGTTACGAAATAACCGTAATAGAACCGGTTTGGAGTGGTATGAATGTCTAATGTAGAGGTTTATCGGGAAAGTTCAAATGAAAAAGTAGCTCGCTATGGTTGGGATTCGAACCCCAATTTCCTAAATGGTACTCAGGTATGTTCCATTACACCACCGTTCGAGTTAAAGCCCAGCCCAACAATTATTATATGAATTCAACGTAACGCATATATATGCAACCAACCTACTACCATCTTTCTGAAAGGCAAATATAATTTTTTATTGTGTACTGAATTTGAAGTTACAGAACTTTAAGGTTCCATTTAAAATAAGCAAGTTCCTAGCTACKTCGGGTATAACAGGAAATTGTAGCAATTTGAGTTTGGGAATTGGGAATTATGGTTAGTGCGCTAGCTTTTATAACTTTTACAATTTTTATTTTCCCAGATAGTTCTAAGTAGAGGTTTTTTTTGAACACGCTATATATTTGCATTTCTTGTGAAATGTTAGTGCAACTTTACTAACAACACACTGTGTATAAAATGAACTAGTACCTACGGAATTATTTAGTGAAAAAAGGCGATTACAATACCTACTAAAGGGTTTTGCTATTATAAAGGGCACAAAGGATATATTATTACAAAAAAAAACTTCCGGTTCTGAAATTTTCAGACGCAAATAATTTGTTTTTTAAATAGAACGGTTGCTAGATTTAAGGAAATAGTAATTTTCAAGAAATCACGGTAGCGTCCCTGATCGATTCTCCTTTGTAGTCTGAGAAGAACTGTTATACTAAACTCTTGTGTATTTTTCAGGTTTTATGTAGAAACAATGATTCAATCGGTCTTGTGGAGCTCTTGTACCAATTCTTCATTTATGAATGCATGTAGAGTAGTCTGAAGACACATATCTCATTTTTGGGAGTTTAGATTGATACAGTCGTAACTTAAATTTTCAACATTGCACTATTTAAGGAAAAAGTCCGTATTACGTTTTCAGCAATACTGTTAATTCCTAAATTTCACTTAGTAAAGCGCAAATACAGCAAAAATTATAAAAATAAGAGAAACTGGACAAGAAATTCTAATATGATTTCTTGTAAACTCTAGAAGTCAGTCAAATCAAAGTATTAATAATGTCAAGTGGTAGTGGAAAATTTTCTGGCCAACGAGATACAAATTTAGAAGACAAATTGACATTTGCTTTGTTTATTCGACAGGATTTCGTTATTCATTAGTTTCAGTGTATTTCAGCTAACCAGACGTAAAATACCGTGGAACCAACCATGGAAATCAAAGGACTTCACAGTGGTTCCGCCAGCTTGCATTACTGTGTCTAATAATAATGTAATATTCATATAAATGAGTACGCTGGCAATGCTGGCATACTCATTTATATGAATATTCCATTATTACTATTTCTGAATTTTTGCAGCAAGTAATGTAAAGCATTGTCAACATGTCAATGTGACAGTGGAATTAAACACAGTTTTATTATTTATCACGGCCAATTTGATAGAAAAAATAATTTAGTTAAGCAGTGAAAATGTGAATCCTAACATTCAACTGCAATTTTTTCGGAAAAGGTCGATTTTAACCGCATGAACAAAGAATATCTTTTATTGTTTACAAGGCCAAAAGATTAATAAAAGACATTTATTAAAAACATGTGCGCATCATTTCAACTGTTTCCACTTCAAATAATATTAGCCAAAATTTGACGCAATTATATCAATCGGTCTAAGAGTTATTTTTGAAAAACTGTTTCTCTTCCCCCATGTTTAAGAATCAATATCTCACTAGGCAGCCGTTATTTCAATAAAGTTATACTGTAAAATAGTACTCTTTTTGCACCAGTTTTCAGATTCCGAGAGGTTGCTCACATAATACGGGACACCCTGACACCCTGTATAATACAGACCGTGTTTAAATGCATTTTTTTAATTAATAAAATGTTAAAAGGTACACATATTATAAATTAATAGAGTAACATATATACTTACTTAGGAAACGCCTAATTTAACTGTCTGCTGCACAACCAAACACTTCTATACCGTGTTACGCAACTATAATAAACCCACATGCTTTATGTTTGAAACGGAAAATAAATATAAAATTTGGATATATTATTGAGCTTATTATTACTGCAAATTTACGATTATAAAAAAACTTATACTGACGACGATGCAACGTTCCAGCTTGCAGTTCATATCGTTTCGCTAAACCTCGTCGTATCCTACTGTCAGCATCATCAATTGAGAGAAATGCATCCCATAAAGTATCGTACATAAATTAAACGTAACGATTCAAAGAAACACCCACCGTACCTTATGGGGAATCAATGCGAGCAGACGTTGCATGAAAAATGCCTAAACGAGAGAATAAATAAATTAATTTCCGAACTATAAATTTAATAGTCATCTGTGACACTTTCCTTAAAAAAAACCAAATGATCCGCAGATACTTAATACAAATCTCTTTAAGAAAGATGATAAATGATCGAGGACCAGCCGTGATCTATTGATTAGCTCGTTAAGGTACATTACAGTCGGCCAGTCTGCAGATCCCCACTTTTTCACTCGCCGTATGAGGTACATGTAAACTTTTAATTTGGACTTCTGCGAGAGATATATGTATATATAATGAATTCAATGTATTTATGTATTTTGTATAAGATACCCCGTTGGGCTATTGTTAATAGTGGAAGATTGTGGACTACAATGGCTCAAGTGAACTGTGCCATTGGATGTGGGAGGTATAGCCCAGGCGCGGCTGGTCTGGCGATGTCACTTTTATTACTTCTGATACCGAATTAAGTTAAGCTTCAACTAATTTTTACATGACATCCTTATTCACTAACATAGTTGGTGGCCATGTCTAAGCTACCACCGAAATCTGCTTCAAGAAGTACAGATACCATTCTAATGGATACATTTTGTATCTCTATAAGAAAGGTTATATTCAAAGGTCGGGATTTAAGGCATCGTCTCTTGGTTAGAAGATTTTTAATCACTTATTATATTTATGCTTGCTATGTTAAGTAGAACGTAATTTGCACAAATGTATAGTCAAATTTTATCTTTGCTGTAATATAAAAGTGTAACAAGTCTATGAACTAATTCATCTACACATAATATGATGAATAATTAAAACACCATCAATATCCACTTTATATAAATATTTGGAGATAATACACTTTTTATACTGCACTAGAAATAAATCAGGTTCTTATGAAGTAGGTCACTTAAGATTTTAAAGCGCGCTATGAAATAAAAATCTTTAAACTAATTATATAAAAAGTAGTTATTTACCATATTTATATGCAAATTAGTTTGATTTTTTTAACTTAGGTTATTTGCAATTTAGATATTGCAATACATTTTTGTTTTGTCATAATTACCTTTTGTAAAGCTTTATTGTTTAACAAGTCATAAAATGTAATTTTTGCTAAAAATGATACACTGATTTACCAGCGTGTCGAAGTATTAAGTCTTTATTAACCTCTTTGACAGCTTTCATAGATTGTTAAGTCTGTTGCATAAATATGAGAAGTTTAATTTTCAATTTATTTTATACGTAAATACACAACACTGCGATATAGTTATTGCAGACCTAAAATAAATAAGGCCACAATTAAGTACTTCTTAGGGTATGGAGTGTAAAAATGTCTGTTATAGAATTATAATGCAAACCAAATTTAAACAACAATTGATTATTTGACCTTAAGAAAAGTCTAATGTATATAACTAGTCGGTGACTTGGTTAAAAGTCGATTTAAGTAAATATATCTAAATGAAAATCAAGGGTGAACTACTTTGAAAAGCCCGCCTAAAACTGTGACGTCAGAAAATGGTTGCAAGTGATGCTTGCCTTATTGTTAGACTGTCAGTGATATGTCAGTAACTGAATACTTTCAAATTCAAACAATGTTCTGTGATATTCGTGTGGCTTCGTCAGAAAATAAATATTTGCAAAATTTGGACTAACATTGGTCATGTTCGTTATTGTCACACAAAGCTATGTTCTTCTGTAATGTGAAGATGTAGTTTGTAAGGATTGAGTTTATTATTTTCTTAATATTTGAACAGTCAGTGTTGACAAATATTGTTCTGTGGCTGACATAGATGAGTTATCTGTAAAGATAATTTATACATTAAGAGTTTGATCTCCATTTGCAGTCGATTTTGGACGTCTGCACGTGAAATATCTTTTACAAGTCCAGTTTTTTGTCTATTTAGCATTCTTATTCGTCTATTATGAAACGGAATTCTTCTAATGTTGATATCGCTAAAAAACATTAACATTAAACTATGGATAACTCCACTTAACACGATCTTTGCCATCTGCCATGGTACAAAAATGGTCCCTTTTAGAAAGAGGATGTTTCAAATGCCACCGGTATATGGCGAGATATCATTTTTACATTTTCTTCTCTTTTTTGCCATTATATTTAGAGTGAAACACATAATAATCATGCAATAGGAGGATATAACATACGAATATGCAATATAATCTTTCATTATGCTCTGAACAGTTACAACACGAAATAGGTTGTTTAACATTCGATTTGCCAAAATTTCAGGTCCCTTAAAGCAGAAAAAAAAATACAATTTGCGGTAATACATTGCTTTCTGATTGTTAATTAGGATAAGCATTGTTACTTTACGGTAATTTTATATTTAGGACTATGAACTGAATGGTTGGTATTTGTACTTTTACACCTTGAAATGAAAATAAAGCTTAATGTTTAGCAACTAAAAAAATGTGTGGCATTGTGCTTAACTTATTCGCAAAAAATCGCTTGGTTGTCATGAAAAAAAAAACAAAAACAGATACGCTGCCATGGAAATACGTTAATACACAAAAGAAAAGATATTTAATGGAGAAATTTTACATTTTTAGGAAATAGCTGGAATGAAAGTATCAATCAATAGTAACCGCGTGCCCCTTGTCCGAGTTTAATCCAATTTCAAATAAGTTCAAAAATTCAATTTGAAAGTGTATTTGGTTCCGCCCCCTGAAAGCGTGCTTCGATAGCTCGTGACGTCACAACACAGAAACGCGTAGCGCAAAGTTGCACTCTGTTGTTTAAGTCGCGAAGGGCTATGTGGCTTTGACACCAGTTTTATACCATTCTGTGACGTAAATTTCAAATAATAATCAAGACGATTGATGCTGTCACCAGCTGTTTAAATGACAATAATGGCCGTCGTATCTGTGAGCTGACGTCACGTCTACCATGGCGCTCATCCGATTACGTTCAAACTACTCAAATATCTCACTAATTATGCAATAATTTTAAATTTTGTAATTACCACTCGTAATGGAATCGAACGAACAACATACTTCTGCTGTTTAAATAGAATTTAAAAATTCATGCAACTTCCCCATTAACAAAAAGATATAATTAATGTCTATGTGCTATGTTTTTATTTTTTACAGAAATAAGCAAGTTATTCCATACTTTTGACCAACTTTATATACATTATTTTAGTAATAATCAAGTAATGACTTAAAATGCTGTTATTTTTTTAACATACTAGTGTAATGCATCCTTCACAACTGCTTCTTGAACATTCGTTTTAGTGGAAAACCAGAAACTTTTTCGGGAACAAGAGGTTTGTATTGTTAGTTAGCCCTTCAAATGTAATTCAGAACGCATCCTTAATTATTATTTATTCCACTTATGTAAGTACAGAACTTTCTGTTATTATCTTATGTATAATCCGTATAAATTACACGAGAGGTAGTATCAACGACCGTAAGTTTGTTATGACATTGATTTTGTTGGATATTATTGAACAAAAACTCTCCACTAAAGCCAGTCCTTTAAACTATTTTTTAGTAAAAAATAATGCATTTGAGAGCAAGAAAATAATCTACCGAATTATATAAGTGGTAAATGTTCTCTTCTGGTTCCCAAAGGTGTTACTACATTCGGAAAGCTCAATATAACTTCTAGTTTGACTGGATGCGTGAAGATCATTTCATAAATAAAGATATATTTCGATATTACCATGACAGATATAATTTAGAGCTATTTTTCTGCCAAGTAACATTTTAACAATTTCTGATATATGTAAGTTAAACAAGAAGTGCATCTCTTGCGCGAGCTAGTTTTTGAATTTAGAACTTTTACTATTAGCGGTAAAAATTAATGTAAAGTTCGAAACCACTTCTTCGTGTAGATATAAATTGTTTCAAATACACAGTACATATGTCTTCCAGTCACAAGATTTTGAAAAATCTAGTTTTAGAAAATATTTTTTCCCGAAGATCACGTGGTGTAACAAATTGAAAATAAATTGTTTCGACTAATAATCGTATTTATGATACGAAGATACTCTAGAGGTGCAATCATGCAACTTACCAGCGCCCGTGTCAAATAGCAATTATTCATAGTAAAATATTTCTTGTTGCCGTATGTTCTAGCGTATTAGACGCCAAGCGTATTTGAGCTACCAATGTCACCTTTATTGCTCTTCATACCGAATTAGTGGAGTAAGTAAAAACCAATTTTGACCCGATAAGGAGTTGGAATCTGTGGTCGTTTGCATAAGCTGATTGCAGGATGATGCCAGCGCACGTGAGCACTTGCGTGCCAGCGAAATGTTACTGCCTTGCTTGCCTGGCGTTTATTCTTTTGCCTAGGATCGTGGAATATTCACTTAGTTGTTGCTCAGTTCTCACGATGGATAGTTCATGCTCGTTTGGTTTGCTTCAAGTCACCTGCGTAAAGAAATATATAAGATCAATATCTCAGATCACTAAGGGTCGGTTTGCTTTTGAAAGCTGTAATGCTCAATACCCATGATTCTTCACTGAATAAATTTCCCAAGCTATAACACCAATAAGGTTATGTATTGTGTATTCCGTCATTAAAATTTAAGTAATTAAATAATTTGACGTTTCAGATATGAGCCATTTTAAAAATTTACCAACCTTTCAACCTGCACTGAGTTGTATACAGTATGAGTCTGTCTTCACAGGCCTAATTATGTGTATTTTATAATTATTAGTTTCCAAATATTCGGCCTTGTCATATTTGTCAAATACTTTTTCGATTTTTCCATCCTCGTCTCATTTGTTTAAGAAACTACATACAGCATGTTCCCAGAATGAGGTTATAAGAGATAAAAAAATTTCAACTTTCATTTTATAAAAATTACAAAGGGAAAACATTCTTTTGCTTGTTCTGGTACCATAAAGTCTGTAATAAATACTTCATTATTCTGAATATTGAAAAATGATCTATTTCTCTAAGAGGATATTTCTAATAATTAAGTCTTCTATAAAAATGTTACTTTAAATTCGATCATCTTTATTGTTTATTCAATAAAAGGTCAAGTGCTTTCAACTAATACATAGTCATCGTCAATACCACAATAATATAACAAAGAAAAAAGGGGAAATTTAAAACACTATATTTACAATGTTAAAAATATAGAGATACGCAAACTAGATTCCAAACACACACTTAATATTAGTTCAGACCATATAAATAATTTAGAACTTCACACTTAAAATTACAAAAATCATTTAGAATAGTCAAATTTTGTTCTCTAATAATTCTATAAACTTCTATAATTTTCAAAAAATTTAATATAATAATAATATTTGCACAAATGTAACGAATTTAAATTGTCCAGTGTGACAGTGTATTTATTTATCAATAAATGTTAGCTAACAAAGAATTTGTTGTTACAATATCTGTATTTGTATACTTTTCGAATTGTTTTAAATGTTGCTTACCTCTAATTAAAAAAGATCTGTCCGTCTGTCCAACATAAATTGAATTGCAATTATTGCACAAAAAAATTATAAATACCTGACAAAACCGAAAAAACGGGAAAACTGTCCGCAGTAGAACAAGCAATATTTAATGCAAGAGATGAAAATAATTTAGACAGCCTAACTGGGACTTGACCATCAAACATAAGAGATAACCAAATCATAACTTTTTCTACGAAATAAGTGGTGTTGAAAGAAAATTTTAATTTTGTCAAATGTTTAGAGTAGAATTTTTCTTTTAAAAAATTTGGAAATTTATTATTGATAGCAATTTTGAGAACTACACCCAATTCTGTTTCGAAAGCATTTGATGACAGGGATGTTTTAAAAAGACGGTTATAAATAGAATGAAAAACGACCATTTTATGCGAATAAGGGTGTAAAGAGAACTAAGAAATAACACTGTCTGTTAGAAGGGGATTTACTAAAGATTTCAAAAGAAAGGTAAGTAGAAGATTCGTTACATTCGTTATAATTAATAAATGTAATATCGAAATATGATTATTAATTTCTGTTTCAGAACAAATTTCGTCGTAGACTTTTAAATTTATCAAATGTAAGTTTTCTTGATAAACAATTTCATTTTTCAGATCAAGGATTAAAATTTTTCCTCCCAGAAAAGTGGATATAAAAGATGTACATATATTGGCGGTTAACTGTGAGACAATTTTGGATTTTCTCATATGGTAAAATTTTGGAACAATGTTAATCCACATTTCAGTATTTTAAAAAGACGCCAGTATTTTGCCAAAGTAAAGGTATGGTATGCTATTGGTTACGATAGGTCTATACTTTTTTTTATAACAACGCTAATCAGCACACATATTTAGCTATAAAGCAAAAAATTTCTCTACGATGGAGTTGATGATTTAGAATTTAATCATCGGCGTAGAATGTTTTTTCGGCAGGACGATATCCTGCACATTATTCTCGCTTTGTTACTAACTCGTTAGACAAATCAATGAATTGAAAGAAATGGATCGGTATTGTAGCTTGCCCGGAGTCGCCATTTTACAGTTTTGGATTTTTATTTGTCGAAACGTTTAGAGCAAATTGTATCCCGTATAGGAATAACCTAACCAATAATGTTAAACAATTACAAAATCGAATAAGAAGAAATGCCCCGAAATCATTGTCCATTGAAGAAATGCTAAGATGTTTGAATAAGTTTAGTTTAAGATAGAATTCTGTACTGATGTGGGTGAGGATTTATTGACTATGACTTCTTGCTAAAAATTATTCTGTATTATTTTGTCTTAAAGCTGTTTCCTTTAAATTGCCATTTAATGTAATTATGGTGATCTTGTTTTTTAACTTCGGTAGTCAGCGTTGTCAAAAATTTTTGTTACTAAGTCCAAAATAAAGAGAAAATGAGACTTTATCTAAACTGAGTCGAAATAATCAAATGTTAATTAAAGATTTGCTAGTTTCAGGACAAGAAGAAAGTTCAAAATATTCATATTGTATTAAGCAAACTGCAAACCGCAACAATGTCACTCTGCGTCGATCTATTCATTCAGAAGCTTATCAATTTTGTTTTAATATGTAGCGAAGTTTTTGTCGTACCTAAAACAAAAAAAATCTTTACGTTGAAACATTTTTTTTTTGCTAGATGCAACTATATGCCTTTCTTGATTATTGTTTTTTTTCTTTGTATTTGGATGAGTCTGCAAATCCTCTATTACTGTCTGCGTATGAGAAGAAATATAGACGTTTTATACAAAATAGTTATGTTCAAAAGAATTTTCAAAATCTCATCACAGTTATGTTTTTAACTAATAATGAGTGGTGTATGATGAAGGCTTAATTAGTACAAAATACTTTTTGTATAAAGCATTAAACACACAGACTCTGCCGATGACGCATGTACGTTTTAGTGCAGCGAAAGCCAATCTAAAGTTGCAAATGGCACAAACGGACGGTCGCCGTATATATGTAAATGGCGTTACATTGAAAATGTACAGTCCATTTAACAATTACAACTCAATTATGCAAAACATGGCTATCACTTTGCGCGGAAATTAACAGAGACAACTTAAACAACGGGCCGGGCCGGAAACGACACCACGGAGCCCCGATTAAACTTTGTTAATTTGAATTTATGATATATTTGTTAATTATGGATACGCTTTTCGGAAATTACATCGGTTACCTACGTCGACGTTTAATTTACTGTCATGGTCGGTCATAATAAAGGAGGTGTTCACGATTACAAGGGTTGTTGCTGCTGTTGGTACAGTACATCATAATAATGGATTACTCAAAATACATCGTGATACGTAAAGGTAACTTTATGATTGTTAATAACAGTAATTGGTTTAGGTCTGACAGTTTTGACCAAACTATTCGAAAGCTTTTTTTATTTACTCTTTAACGCCAATTTATGTGCATGTCATTTGGTTGTTTTCCAAATACTGGTTCCTATTAGGTTACTTCGATCTGTTCCTAGCTACATTTATTGATTTGTCCATTTCTGCCCCAGTGACGTAATTAAACTGGCTATGCCTTTTTCATACAGAATCCTTGTCAAAGTAAGTCTCACTTATTTTTAGCCTTAGGATTCTCAATAATTTAATTCCTTCGTGTTCATATTATTGACCTTTATACTTAGGTTTCCAGAAGTGCAGGGAGTAGCTGTCCTTGAGAAAATTCACACAACAGTTTGTATTTGTATCATTTGCAGTGCAATAAAATTGTTAATGATTCAGCTGAACCGTTCATGCAGATACATTAATAAATGTTACTAGTGTTTCACCAGTTGTTATTAAAAATTCATAATCACAAATTTTACGGAAGATATGTATGGTCTTAGAAGAATTTTTTTATATAAATAATTTTTCTCTTAGTCTTGCTTACAGCACACTTGAATACCCTTTATCTACTATACTCAGCAATCTTTTTTGGCCTGTTTTGCTACTTTCTGCCATTCTTGATCCGTCGTTATTTAATTTTATTATCTGCTTTTAATACTATAATACTATGTGTAATTCTCTGTTATTTCCTTCGAGGTATGTACATATATTGTTTCCACACTTCTTACTTCTTTGCTACTTGATTCCACGCATATTTCTTTTCTTTTTACCAACTTAGATTTTTGCACGGAGTCTCCTTGCTAATATACTAATATTTCCATGAAATTTTGTTAGGATTATTTCCTGAATCAAATTTTAGAATAAATTGTCGACCAGAGACGTTACCGAATCGACTGGATCTTTTTGGGTCTGACATTTTTTTTTATTTGCCATAATAAAAAGGACATAATAGTGTACGTGATTTGAGTACCTCATTGTTGTTCTTGAGGCTCTTTTGTTTGTTATTTATTTATATTTTGGAAGTATCTGCATTCTGGCTCATCTGCGTAGTTTAAGGGGTAAATAGAAAGACATGAAGTCATGCGTTACAACTTTAATGCGTTCTCTGCACTCTCCATTTTAGCATTGCTTTTGTATGTACTTTACTTTTTAGTATTTGTACATTTTCGCAAACGCGTAACATTATCAAATATTTATCTGCACTGTTTAAGCAATTAAACTTCGAGCGTTGAATTTGGAGTGTGTAAAAATAATTGTTCAAGCCATGCTGTTAATATTGTTGCATTAAAACTTACGTGTTATTTTTTCTTAAAACGTTTTTTTCGCGTTCTCTTTGTTGACTGCATCTTCGTTTGAACATACGGTAGATTGTGAAAGTATGTTAATACTGCTAGTTCATGTTGAATTTTTCTCTTGTACTCATACGTCTGGCAAAACATTTTTTTCAATAAACCATATCAATTTAAAATAGTAATATTATATGCCTAAATAAATATTAAAATTTCTTATAATGTTTCTAATGATTAATGTTTTCACTTCTTAATAAAACCTTCTAGTACTTTTATTGCTTCTTTTTGGTACAAACTACCAATTTTTCTTTCCAGCTGCTCATGTAACACTCAAAAATAGATCTTTTTCCGATACCTCCTTATCTAGTATTCGTTCCTGATTTAACAGTGGTTACTAKAATAGAGCTAGTTTGCAGGACCTACTCATTAGAAATTCTTATTTTCTGCAAATTGATATCTCCTGTATATACATAAGAGTCGCTCATTGAATCGCTTAGATTTCAACCCCTTAATTACATAATTAATTTTTAATCAGTTTTGCTTTTAGTTAAGCTAAGATATCTAAAAAAAATGAAGGACGCTGTCTTTAAGAAGCTTAGTAACAGTTAAATATAATTTTTTTTAACCAACTTGCCTGTACCCCTTACCATCTATCGCGAACTATGAAGTTTTGCTTTTGATATATAGATGAACCTTAAGGAACATCTGCTGTGACTGTTAATTAAAACACTGCGTTGGAATTTAAAAAATCCACGTGGCTACGCATCGTCCATTGTGGGCTCGCGTATCGGAGATCACTCCTTCTAATAGAATGATTAAACAAAATATAAAAACACAATTAATTATAACCGATAGATAGCATCGAGTAGATCCTGCCCCAGGTGTCCGAGGCTGGTTAGAATTGTGCTCTCCTCAAAGGCATCAGACCTGCCTGTCAGTCGAACGCAGCGTGGTTTAATACTTGATTCCTTTCTTTCTCGTTAGTCCGGTATGCGCGAAACAATTCGGTTTCGTTTGGAGCAAAACAATACTGCACAGTCTTTCGGTAATAACGAAATAAAATTCACTTTTGCAATATAAAAGGACTATTTTAAGTTATTTACGTAGAAATAAATAAAACAGCAAATACATAACGATTATATTATTCGCAGGCTGTCAGGTTCTTCATATGACGGAGTACTTTTTTAAGGTCTAATCGTATTTTACATAACATGCACACATTTCTGCACCATCTGTGAGATACTGTACTTGGTGCACACTTCACGATATATTGTGATTCAGCTTTATTAGACAATATTCTATTTTTCTATTAAAAGAATTTATTCTTTTGTTTTGTGGCCGGCGATTATTCGTGTTTACACCTAACGTTTCACCGACGCGAGTGGCCGGCATCCTCAGAGTCTGCTTTCTTTTTTGATTAGTTTCTGTAGAATAATGTCAATATGACAGCAACACTATATGGGACGAAGATACACAGGTTCTTGCTAAACCGCCTGTTACCAATGTCGATTGGTCCAGGAAGCTATTGAGGTTGAAAAGCACAAAGATAATTTCAATAGAAAATAAGAAGTCCTGAAATTGAGCAGAGCATTGCTACCGGCTCTAAAAATCACTAAGATTGGCAAATCTAGCTTTAGCAGGACCACAACAAGTTATGTTAACCTTACTGGACCGGAACAAGCCTCGCACACATCGCTGACTGCACCTCGATCGTTCCAGATAGTGTTGTTGTCATATTGACACTATTGTGTAAAAGAGCTAATCCCTCAGTGTTATCTAATGATTTACTTTATTGACATTAGTTTGCAGAAATTAATCAAGTACAAAAGCAGACCTCTGAGGATACCGGCCACTCGCGCTCGTGAAACGTTAGGCTAAACCCCCAATAAACGTCGGCCACAAAACTCGAGAATAAATTATTTTACAAACTATGGCCGCGAAAGCTTAAACCAGTATTTAATATAAGAAGATGAAGTATCATAATATGTAGCAATCGCTAACCATTAAAGTGGGACGAATTTTGTCGACTTAAAAAATTTTAGTCTGATAATCCTCAAATGATATATAAACAATAATGTCTTCTCCGCTTTCTTCTTCTTTTTCTTGCTGGATATTTATTGTTCTAAGATAGATACATCAGTTGTTTTCTCAAGGATGTCATAAGAATCCTCATCTGTTGCATTTGATTCAACACTGGAGCAAGACAGGCTTTGACCGTTGGTACATGGTAATTTACAAAATAATCCGTCTTTTAGTTTTTTTAATTTGCACTATAACCCTTTTTGCATCTGAAAAAGTAGTATTCTCTATTAATTTCCAACCTGTCTTTTGGGTCCAGTTGATTGTGTCTAACCGCAATTGAACTAGACATACTCGTAAGTGTTGATAACCAGAAGCAGCCGTTGAAGAAGACAGGATAGTTGTACTCTTTTACTGTTCGCGTATTTTTTTTTACAAAACTCACATACCTCTGTATTATAGGAAGAAGATTGCTATGTATCAGTTACACAAATCAATATTTTAACTCAAGTATATTAAACGTCCGATGATACCACAGAAATACATAATTACCTAGACGTTCAAAGCAATGATAAGATATTGTGATAAATGATCCTCGCGCATGTAGGGCCAAACGCATGCGCAGTAAAAGGAACGTCATGGCAACGTCACTACAAACAACAGGACTTGCCACACATCTCGCCAATCACTAGGTCATACTAGCGAGTTACTGCGCAGATTCGCTGCCCTACACACAAGCAACATAGTGACTTACAGGTACTCACAAAATTTTCTTGCGCTTGCCATAAGATTTAGTTGTCTGTCTGTGGATGATACATATATACGTCGCACATACATATTACCTAGTATTTTAGATGATTGAAATGGTATTATCTCAGGAATAGTGATTCGTGGAAAAAATATTAGAATGATTTTTGTAGACAATTGCGTGATCTTTAACTGACCCATTTTCATGATTTTGTTTGTAATAGACTACCTAAGAAATGTACCAATTTTCAGTTCTATGTGAATCATTGTAAACTCACCACATTTTTTTTGCTATTTTCACTGTATTATGCTTTTAATATTAAAGGTAGTATTTAGTTAATTATTTGAAGCTTAAAGGTGCGTATTTGTTGCTCTATAAAAGGCAATTACAGAAACAAGTGAACACTGAAATCTTTTTTTAGATATGCAAATGTCGTTAGAATGGTGTTAAAAACAATCAGTGCTACCATTTAGTTCGTCAGTTACAAGTTATAAGTAAGGTATTTGCAATGTACTAGATAAAAACCATGTTACCTGCGGATATATTTGAAACATTCCTTTAATCTCCATTATTTTGAATGGCCACGAAGAAGAAAGCAATTCCCTTCAGCTTAACGATCTGAATTCTAACTAAACGCAAGAAAAGGAAGAGGACCTTCTTGTGTTCATTGTCGATAGCCAGGTCGCGTAGAAGTTCGATTATCTCATTTCCGATATCCGCGGCTGTGACATTGCCGCAATTAGTGACCTAATGGGSTGCTCTTCGACGGACCCCAACTTGGGTTTGTCGTTTTTAGGACGTGCTCCAGACAAACACCGAATTTGTACCTTTCGATACTGCTGGTCGCTTTTCACTCATCCTACAGTGGCGTCTCGTGACTATGGTAAAGGGTACTTACTCTCAACACAGTTGTACCTAGTTCCTTAGTTAAGTACTATATTGGACATTCAGATATTAGACACTTGCAAAACACTTAAGTTCTACACAGATCATGTCAGGTGTGATTATAAATATCTGAGTCGGTCTGATCTGAAGCTTTCCTAGGAAAATTACAAGTATGGGCATTCACAATCGACCATCGTTACTTTTTTGAGTGTTTAAACGCACCATACTACTAGACGTTTATATGTTTATATGAATGGTTTCAATCAATTTTGAGCAATTCCTCATGACAGCGTTTGATAGTAAAATTCCATTATAGATGTAGTTGTGGTACTAAATGTAGTTCATGTATTTCGCCAGTTCTCATTAAAAATAAGGCATTTGGCCTAATGGTTCATGTGACATGTCAGTAACATCAAGGACATTTTTAAATGGGAAAGATGGCAAGTGAGCAATGTTTCTGCTTTTTAAATTTCTTTAGAAATTAATTAAAAACAATATATTTTTGTAAAAAAATATGCTGCTTTTTTGTATAAGAAGTTACAAAAGTCAATTAAAAACAAGGTTAAAAATCTTTACCGATTTAGATTTACCCAAAGATTACGATATATTGAACAGAAATATATGAAGTAACCGTTCTGGCGATAAAACGTTACTATAAAGAACACCTAGTCAAGCCTGTTTAGAAAATAGTATCCAGAATTATCTCCTATACCTATACCAATTTAAGGAATTGGGACATATTTCTACGAGAGGTTAAGAAACATGATTTTTTCTTTGAAAAATGAATCAAAATTAGGCGTATTGCTCTAGTTTGAAGAAAACGCGGGTGCCTCAACTCGCTTTAGAGTATAATGTTAGTCGATCTTCCATTACACGTATACTAATGCTTCCGTATAGGCTAATTCCAACTGAAATGTTAATTAAAGACGATAATGGAATTTTTTGAGCAAAATTACAGGAAGGTTAGACAACGAGGTCATATGAATAGATTGACCAATGTTTAGTTTTAACGGACTGCCAATATTGGGCCGCAAATTATTATGCCGGAATGTAAAAATGTCAGAAATGTCAACAAAACATATGGCTCCAGCAAAATGTCCCATTACAATAGATTGAGATCCGTTAGCTTCTTGATTTTGTTTTTCCAAATCGTTGGATTGGAAGGTAAAGGCCGCTAATCATTATTATGAAGACATTTTGCGAATACCGTTTATAAAACTAAGATACAAGACATAGATGACTTAAAAAGGCTCATTACCAACTTCAGATTCATCATGGCATAGACGATTGGTAATGTTAGATCGCAACTTTATTTAACATTGGAATGCCAGGACGTTCTGAGACACGTTTTGAACGTATTGACATTAAATGCACTATTAGTTGTCTTCATTAGAAATTATTAAAGTTTTGTTTTCCCAAATATATACTGATGCTTCTCATTAATTTCAAAAGAAATAAATTAAATGCACTTTCCATAATACAAAACTTGCCATACCTTCCCCACTGACAAAGCATTTAAAGAAAAAATTCACTTGTCATTCACTTCTATCAGTCTGAATTTATTTGATTTACCTGGCACACTGTATATATCGTAAATTATGTAAATGAAACGTTTTAAACTAAGTACCGTTGTCTGATCAAGATGGTTATAAATATGCCTACTGAAAATTGGCCCGATTTTTTCATTCGAGTAAATTGAGTAAGAATACCAGAAGTGCTTGTAACACTTCAGAATTGGTTTTCCAACTCCAACAACATCGATAGGAAACTACTAGAGCTGTTATCAGTCGTCATCGACCGCGGTATCTTTCAGAGCTTTTGTTTGGCGTGGGATCGCGTTTCACTTTGCCAGTTTTTAAAATCCAATTACTGCAAAGGAAGCGCCAATTATCGCCCCTAAAACAATCGGTTAAGTGCGCGGAGGACGGTTAGGTGAATTTAAACATTTAGCGAGGTAATTAGTCTAGATCGTGATGATTGTGTTAGCACAGTTCATTCCGTGAAGACGGCTTTGGAGCAAAGAGTAGAGATCTAGATGAATAATAGTGAAATATAATATTCATTTGTATATAAATAAGACTACAACGGTGGCTGATAACCACACTATTAAAAAAGGGAAGAATTATTATTTTAATGACTAACTACCGATGCGTGCATTTAAACAAACTTTCCTGGCATTTCTAAGAGCGTATAGCGATCAGTGCGATCAGATATTGCAGGTTCGTCCTTTAAATATTAAGGATAAATGTACGAACCGATATGTATATTAAAACTGTGACTCAAATAGTAAAACTTTGGGTGCTGGAACTTCTTTTTGTAAAAAGCTGGACCTTGCCTTGCAGCAAACCTATAAATGGCTCTTTCGTTGGTATACTAGTAAGGGGAATTAGCGGCTACATCCTAGATCCTTAGTTTGTAGAAAGTAAGTGAATTTTGTGGATATATTTAATACAGGACAAGGACAGGAACTACTTCACTTCAAGTCCATCTAACAGTATATATAAACACATGATTTAGTGTGACAATCAAGAATAACCCTAAAGAGAAAAAAAGTGGTAGACGAAAAGTTACTTACTTAATTAAACATTTTTAAATGTATACTTGAACATCACAAGATAAGCCCCAAAATCTAGCAATAGGGAGATCTCTATAAGTTTAATAGCCCACTGCTGTATAGGTGTACCGATACTACTCAATATTTATTGTCTAGATGAAAATTAGGATCTCTTATTTGGCTAATAACAGCTAAGGCCAAATCTTATTCACATCTTATGATTTAATCAGCGTCACGTTAAGAAAGTATTCCATGAACATCTTTTTCTGCGACAAGATGAATAATTTCTGAATCCCTTAATCATCAAAACACATGTAACATTAGTGATGGTGTATACAATCTGCACATGCATTTCAGCGCTTAATACCATCGTATATAAATAACAAGACTCTGCAGGTATAATAATGAGCTTAACTAACTTAATATTCATAACTGATTATGTTCAAGAATGTGTAGCGGGCATGGGCGTGCAGGAGCAGAATGAGAGGGAGAGGGGGGCTGTCACACCTCACGGAATTCCTATGCGGAGCGGACAATAGCGATGCCCGCCGAGAACCCGAGCTTGGGACATTTGCCTACCGCGCGACAAACTATTTATAAAAAAAGTAAACGATATTTTTTGTCGTTATTTTTCGAAGCACCGTCTGAGCGCACCATTCCCTGAAACTTTCGTTCACATATCACAGTGTGTTTTGGCAATTGATGATAGCAGTCTAGCGATACAACAAGAGGATCCTTATTCTAGCAACTTTTGCGTTGAGCTAAGATATTAGTTATATAATAAAAAAATATATTAGCATCATTTTATGGTTTTTTCCTGTACCTATAAATGATTGATAATTACGATAGAACTTTTCAATGGAGAATAGCACGCGTGTCATTTTATATAATACAACACAATATTGTAAAAACAATAATACAAATGTAACTGTGCAAAAATGTATGCGTTATGTTACAAGTTATTAAATTGAAATGTAGTTGAAAAAATTCGATTAAACTGGTTCCACTCTCAATGGCAATTCAAACGGACTGCAACGACTTGGAAGGAACGAGGAAACCATTGAGAAGGTTAAAGATTCAGCCCCGAGTTGTCGACAAGGAAATGTCCAGCGGCAATATCGACATTGCTTACTTCTGCTTTACGGAGAGTTGAAAAAAAAACACCTCAAATTAGTACCATTTAATTAAGCGTCAACTAGTACAGGATATGAAACGAACTGATAAATGTAGTTTTTTCGCTAAAATAATGCTCATATTCTCCACTAGCATTTTGTTTACGGATCGAGCTCACTTTCACATGAATGGGCATGCGAATAAATAAAATTATGGCGTGCGCTTAAGTCAAGGAATAACTTAACTTGTGTTTTTTTTTAAATTCGTTAGGAAAATTATATCATATCAATTCGGTATGTGTGTAAAAACCTTAAAGAATTTTTTCAATCAGAAATTAGAACTTATTAAAGGGCGTGCCGTGCGGATATAATGCTCTCCTCCTCCCCGTGCTAACTTTTGAACGCGTTAAATTAGATTCGGATAAAATGAGGGCAAATCGTTGAAAAAATACTTTTTTTAAAAAGGCAAGCTAGCTGAAACATTTTAAGCAGCAACTGCAGTCATATAGTATCTCATTTGAAAGCCATTTGATTATCTATATAATCAATTTAGCAAATTAAAATCGGACAATTACTTCATTCTAAACTTATGAGAGTTTCAATTATATAAAAAGCTTTACTGGCACATTTGCAACCCTCATAGTAATGGAATAAATATTATTATTCGATTGGATTTACTTAATGCAGTTATATAGGTAATAAGTGTCTTTCTAACGAGGTGAATATGACCTTGCTGTTTAAAATGTGAGTTGGTTAGCGAAAATGCCCATCATCTTAGTGTTTGAGAAAAAAAACAGATCAGTTTCAGCTATAGTACTCGGATATTTATCCTAACCGTCTAGCTTAACACATTCAAAAGTTAAATTTGTGGGGAGTTTTAGACCTGCAGTGTATAGCACTCATTATAGTAGTCATTTCAGGTAGAGAAGACTTAAGGTCAAAAATACCTTAAAGAACAAGTATGCAGTAATAAACCGAGAAGAATATTAGAACCAAAGTAAAATATGTACCATTACATATATTTTTTAGAATGTACATTTTCAGATAGTATATTCCAGGATTACTTTCATTTGGCTATTTGTTTATTTTTCTTGCAATGCTCATTCGAATATTACTAGTAAGCGCAAGGATTTAAATTTTCTGTATTAATGTAAACCATTTTTTCTAAGATCAATAACGAACTTATAGACTGGCTTTCGTGAAGGGTGTGGATATTTGTTTGTAAAAAAAATGTTCCGATGTGCCTGTTACAGAGTGGCAAATGGATCTGTAATAGCAAAAGGAATGTAGACAATAATAGGTACTAAGTTTAACTACATAAAAGTAATGCTTGTGGACATTATCAATCAAAAATAGCATTCAAACCTGATTGTTACTCCTATTTTAACTTAAAAAATTTTTTTTCTACTGAATATTATAGGCCTGAACGTTTTGTTGTCATGGTAACGCTGTTTGTTTGACATGATCAGTGCCGGAGGTGTATTCACAGATCCTCAGCGTTAGACCCGGCAAGAGAAAACGCGCGCTTTGATTGGTTGGAGAGTTGGGACTATATCTTCTAGTAAGGTCAAATTTTAAGTAGGTAAAGTGTATATCATGCGGTTTGCCTGTCAATATATATGCACATTTCATTTTCATTCTCTTCATCACTGACCGCTGAGTCAGTTAGGGTAAATGTTGAATTGTTTGATGATTGCCTATCTTTAAAATATATAATATTAGATATATTAATAGATGCGATTTCCACAACAATACGGTAAATGATTGAATTACGAGTACTGTTATAAACCGTTTCCCTGTAATATATACACGTAGGTAATTACAGTACAAAATTTTTCAGGTGAGGTGTGAGGTATTGGAGAAGGTACTGGAAGTTTTTACAAACGTTAGCATACCATCGTTACTCATGTATCAAGTTGCACACATATATCGTAGAGTGGGAAACGCTTAATCGTTTGTATGATACAGCTAGGGCATCTGTAAAATCCAGTACAATTTATACAGTTAATTATCCGCTAAAAATACAATTATGAACAAACATRGCTACTTACCTTTGAGCTAAACTTATAAAATGCTAAAATAAAGATTTATGCAAGTTCTTCTTTTTATTTCTATCTTTCATTCCTGGGTTGAATCCCTATTTGATGGTTATAGAATACAGAAACTGGCCTAGTATATTCTAATTGTATTGTTTTGTTGAGGCATTTAAGTATTTGATACCCAACATTTTATACGAAAACGCGTATGGGGCATTACGTTGTAGTGGGTACCTCTACAAAGTTAGACAGTACCATGGTTATCTTATTCAATATTCATATCGCGAGCTTGTGTTATGAAATCCAGTACTGCGTAAGAGTGACTAGCCAATCAGAGGGCACGATTTCTCTTACAGGGTCTAACGCTGAGGACCGGTGAATGCGCGTGTCGTAGTAGCGTTATATGTTGTCGATTTTTCTTAAAATGAACAAATGTACACGCGGGATGTCGTTCCGCAGTCAAACAAGGGAAGTGATGGCGAATGTTTATAGGTAGGTAATAATACTATAGTTTAATTGAACAAATAAAATACTTCTAAACTTCTATAAAATACCGCACGCCACACTTTGTGAATTAAATCAGCCATATTTTATTACAAATGCGTCCCCTCATCGACGACCCGCTGTTACAGATACGTTTGCCACATTGTTACTTAGAATCTATATTAAATGATTGCTGTTAATAGTGATCGCTGTGTATGGCTTAACGGTTACAACAAATTTAAACAGTTACAAAAAATAATCATTTTTTTAAACGACCAAATCGCCGGTTAACTATCAGCAGACCAGCTAAGTTGAACTGGTTTATGCTAACCGTTTAACAAGTCTTTCGGTTAACCGGCTGATTTGCATATTTGTTCATACTACAAAATAGACATTTGCAGTGCTCATAAACTAATTTTAATTTTTTTAATAACACTGTCAACAATGAACGCTTTGTGTTCTTCGACAGTTCCTAAGAATTTAAGATATCATGAAAACGGTTATAACCATTCTATTATTTAACCGGTTAACTAGTTTCGCAGTTTGCTTAATATGATTAGCTTATTATCAACAAGAGCATTAATTCGCTAACGAACCAGCTTTGACAATTTTGTTTGAAATTAAAATTTCCGTTTGTTATGGTATGTATGTAAAGGCTGTAGAGATAAGTCTTCGGTCGGTATACCAAACCTGCCGAAATTTTTACTAGTAAAAAATCCTTAGACTATGATGTTAAGTAGGCCGCAAAACGTTTCGCATTTCCAAGGAGTTGTGAGTGTCATTCGAGACCTAAAATGACATTTGTAGATAAACTGATAATTACGCATGCCCTACACTTAATGCTAATGAAAAAATGTTTTGGATCTGGTAGGCGTCAAAATGATTTATTTTTAACACTCACAAAACATCCGAACCTAACAATAAATTCTTTTTGACAATCAGAAAAAAAGGACACAACATGCGTGTACACTTTTTCGTTAGCGACCATTTCTCTTTACTTCTAAATATATAATAAGATGATTTTGGAACATTTACATTATCCTAGGCATAGAGTCATTTGTGAAAGGTTTTGAAACAGTGTTTACAGATAAATTTGGTTACTACAGGCAACACCTTAAATTGGAGGTGTGTTATGTTCCTAACAGTATGAGGCAATTACTCTCTATATTAATTTAGGCTTTTGTTTGTGTCAAAATTCAATTACAACACCGAACCGTGTTTCATATTCATGCCTTTCTTGTTCGTCGCTCGAGATGTGGCATATTAAATAATTCAATGTAAATGATTTTTCCAATACAATAAATCTTTTGTCATTGAGTCACAGCCTCTGAGATATGGAACAATAATTAATTGTTCAAAGTTAATGATGAATGATGACTGTTAGATTCTAAAACATTAAGAAGAATCACGAAGAGGTCACGAATTTGTTAATTACCAGCGATTACAATCTGTACGGCACACATTAGTCGACG
>QCXZ01000003.1:34201169-34218446 GCA_025024175.1 Rhyzopertha dominica | reverse complement strand
TTGAAAAAATTCGATTAAAACTGGTTCCACTCTCAATGGCAATTCAAACGGACTGCAACGACTTGGAAGGAACGAGGAAACCATTGAGAAGGTTAAAGATTCAGCCCTGATTTGTCGACAAGAAAATGCCATCATCTTAGTTTTGAGAAAAAAAAACAGATCATTTCAGCTATAGTACTCGGATTTTATCCTAATCGTCTAGCTTAACACATTCAAAAGTTAAATTTGTGGGGAGATTTTAGACCTATAGCACTCCTATTATAGTAGTCATTTCAGGTAGAGAAGACTTAAGGTCAAAATACCTTAAAGAACAAGTATGCAGTAATAAACCGAGAAGAATATTAGAACCAAAGTAAAATATGTACCATTACATACATTTTTTAGAATGAATGTTCAGATAGTATATTCCAGGATTACTTTCATTTGGCTATTTGTTTATTTTTCTTGCAATGCTCATTTGAATATTACTAGTAAACGCAAGGATTTAAATTTTCTGTATTAATGTAAACCATTTTTTCTAATATCAATAACGAACTAACTTATAGACTGGCTTTCGTGAAGGGTGGATATTTGTTTGTAAAAAAATGTTCCGATGTGCCTGTTACAGAGTGGCAAATGGATCTGTAATAGCAAAAAGGAATGTAGACAATAATAGGTACTAAGTTTAAACTACATAAAGTAATGCTTGTGGACATTATCAATCAAAAATAGCATTTAAAACGTGATTGTTACTCCTATTTTAACTTAACAATTTCTTTTTTCTACTGAATATTATAGGCCTGAACGTTTTGTTGTCATGGTAACGCTGTTTGTTTGACATGATCAGTGCCGGAGGTGTATTCACAGATCCTCAGCGTTAGACCCCGGCAAGAGAAAACGCGCCGCTTTGATTGGTTAGAGATTTGGGACTTTATCTTCTAGTAAGGTCAAATTTTAGTAGGTAAAGTGTATATCATTGCGGTTTGCCTGTCAATATATATGCACATTTCATTTTCATTCTCTTCATCACTGACCGCTGAGTCAGTTAGGGTAAATGTTGAATTGTTTGATGATTGGCCTATCTTTAAAAATATAATAATTAGATAATATTAATAGATGCGATTTCCACAACAATACGGTAATGATTGAATTACGAGTACTGTGTATAAACCGTTTCCCTGTAATATATACACGTAGGTAATTACAGTACAAAGATTTTTCAGTGAGGTGTGAGGTATTGGAGAAGGTACTGGAAGTTTTTACAAACGTTAGCATACCATCGTTACTCATGTATCAAGTTGCATACATATATCGTAGAGTGGGAAACGCTTAATCGTTTGTATGATACAGCTAGGGCATCTGTAAAAATCCAGTACAATTTATACAGTTAATTATCCGCTAAAAATACAATTATGAACAAACATAGCTACTTACTTTTGAGCTAACTTATAAAATGCTAAAATAAAGATTTATGCAAGTTTTTCTTTTATTTCTATCTTTCATTCCTGGGTTGAATCCCCTATTTTTGATGGTTATAGAATACAGAAACTGCCTGTATATTCTAATGTATTGTTTTGCTGAGGCATTTAAGTATTTGATACCCAACATTTTATACGAAAACGCGTATGGGGGCATTACGTTGTAGTGGGGGGTACCTCTACAAAGTTAGACAGTACCATGGTTATCTTATTCAATATCCATATCGCGAGCTTGTGTTATGAAATCCAATACCGCGTAAAGAGTGACTAGCCAACCAGAGGGGCACGATTTCTCTTACCGGGTCTAACGCTGAGGAACCGGTGAATGCGCGTGTGTCGTAGTAGCGTTATATGTTTGTCGATTTTTTAAAAATGAACAAATGTACACGCGGGAAGTCGTTCCGGCAGTCAAACAAGGGAAGTGATAGCGAATGTTTATAGGTAAGTAATAATACTATAGTTTAATTGAACAAATAAAATACTTCTAAACTTCTATAAAATACCGCACGACACACTTTGTGAATTAAATCAGCCATATTTTATTACAAATGCGTCCCCCTCATCGACGACCCGCTGTTACAGATACATTTGCCACATTGTTACCTAGAATCTATATTAAATGATTGCTGTTAATAGTGATCGCGTGTATGGCTTAACGGTTACAACAAATTTAAAACAGTTACAAAAAATAATCATTTTTTTAAATGACCAAATCGCCGGTTAAACAATCAGCAGACCAGCTAAGTTTGAACTGGTTTATGCTAACCGTTTTAACAAGTCTTTCGGTTAACCGGCTGATTTGCAGAATTTGTTCATACTACAAAATAGACATTTGCAGTGCTCATAAACTAATTTTAATTTTTTAATACACTGTCAACAATGAACGCTTTTGTGTTCTTCGACAGTTCCTAAGAATTATAAGATATCATGAAAATCGGTTATAACCATTCTATTATTTAACCGGTTAACTAGTTTCGCAGTTTTGGCTTAATATGATTAGCTTATTATCAACAAGAGCATTATTTGCTAAACGAACCAGCTTTTGACAATTTTGTTTGGAAATTAAATTTCCGTTTGTTATGGTATGTATGTAAAGGCCTGTAGAGATAAGTCTTCGGTCGTTCTCGTTGAGCTCATAGTACTTAGTTTTTAGTTTAAATCTTAACCGGTTTCATAACCGGTTAATTTTAACCGATTTGATGGACTGTTGATTTTAACCGGTTCCATAACTACTTAATCGTTAACGAGTTATTATAGGCGTCACTTATTACGGTTATTATTGTCATATTGTAAACGGTTAACCAGTCAGCCTTTAGGGTCTTGTCTCCAATGACTATTACTCTATACCCATTTTTTTGTTTTAACCAATAAACATATAGGTATACCAAACCTGCCGAAATTTTTACTAGTAAAAAATCCTTAGACTATGATGTTAAGTAGGCGCAAACGTTTCGCATTTCCAAGGAGTTGTGAGTGTCATTCGAGACCTAAATGACATTTGTAGATAAACTGATAATTACGCATGCCCTACACTTAATGCTAATGAAAAATGTTTTGGATCTGGTAGGCGTCAAAATGATTTATTTTTAAACACTCACAAAACATCCGAACCTAACAATAAATTCTTTTTGACAATCAGAAAAAAAGGACACAACATGTGTACACTTTTTCGTTAGCGACCATTTCTCTTTACTTCTAAATATATAATAGATGATTTTGGAACATTTACATTATCCTAGGCATAGAGTCATTTGTGAAAGGTTTTGAAACAGTGTTTACAGATAAATTTGGTTACTACAGGCAACACCTTAAATTGGAGGTGTGTTATGTTCCTAACAGTATGAGGCAATTACTCTCTATATTAATTTAGGCTTTTGTTTGTGTCAAAATTCAATTACAGCACCGAACCGTGTTTCATATTCATGCCTTTCTTGTTCGTCGCTCGAGATGTGGCATATTAAATAATTCAATGTAAATGATTTTTCCAATACAATAAATCTTTTGTCATTGAGTCACAGCCTCTGAGATATGGAACAATAATTAATTGTTCAAAGTTAATGATGAATGATGACTGTTAGATTCTAAAACATTAAGAAGAATCACGAAGAGGTCACGAATTTGTTAATTACCAGCGATTACAATCTGTACGGCACACATTAGTCGACGCAGATGGCATTGGTCAAGTCAGGGCCGTTCGAGACGCATGCTGAAACGGCTTCACTTATGAATGTAATTCCCGGTTCCAGTGCTCCCCGTGTAATTTGTGGCGTGGCTTCGAGCATTAAGAGCCTTATTAAAGCATGATTATAAAACATTGTAATAAAATTTCGCACATTAAAATAAAATTCGAATAAATTATAAATAAACTGGTCGTCATTAAGAGAATGTTTACGACACTTAGTGTCAGCTTGCCTCATATTTTTGTTAATAAATTACTAAAAACGAAAATAATAATCGTAAAGCTATAATGTGACTACTGAACTGCGTCAATTTTTTTGAGGGGTTCAGATGTGGTTGGGCTGGTTTTAAATTATCTTTTATTTCATTGAATATTAACATTCATATTTTTAATCCTCACCGGACGCTCGGACTTTCAGTATGAGTGGTAATTAATTTGTCTGTTCATCGCCCCCTTCACCGGTGACATTAAGTGTTCTGCTTTATTTGTCCTATACTAGAGGTATTTGTGAACGTTTAATCTAAACTAATTAATTATGATGTGGTTGATCAGTTGACACGTTGTATTTTCAAGATTAGCAAATATGTCTTATAATAAGCCGAGTAGGAAACTTAGGAAAACAAACACTTCACTTAACATTGCCTGTGAGAAAATAAAGGCTGTTGATCTACGATTTTTATCTCATGGTTTGTAGACCGTGTGATATACTTTATGGCTCCTGAACCTTCACCGAAAACTTTTATTGGTAGTTTTCAATTTTACACTGAACCGAGATCATGTGATTTTAGTTGCTAGTCAACTTACCCTCATTCCTCTAGTCCAACACTACTTAATCCTAAATGTCTTTCTTTGCTAAGACGAAGGTGCTTTTCATGTCGATTAAAGCCGGTAGGTCTTTAAAGCTTTACTTGCCTCGCAGCTAAAGCCTAGTATTGCAACGGCAGTCCGTAGAAAATACTCAAACTATTCAAAGCATATTAGCGATGCTATGGAATGGAAGTCTTCAATGGTGGTTCGCCTTAAGAGAAGTATTACCGAATCCTCCGTTGTATCACAGGTATAGGGAATTGCACCTTATTGGAGTTGCATTCTGGAGGAAACTCTAAAAGGAAGCAATTCTTTCAGGTTGTTGACTTCGACAAAAGATGTAGTAGTGAATATCGGAAGATGTAAATACGAGAAAATATTAAGTAGAAAATTAGATGCTATCTGTCAGCATTACACTGACACGATAGCTCAGCCACCTAGTTTTCATTATCGGAACTACTACTACTACTTGAAGGAAGTGACCTGTAATCTGACAAGCTGGCACGCAATCCTGCATATTTCACTTGACAGCAAACCCCACAGCACTTTGCTGACGGGTAAGAACCTACATACATTAAAATGCATGTCTATGCCATGCTGTCTGCACCGCAATCAACTGCAGATAGATCTATCTTGCTATTATTATAGCTCATCGGTGCAGTTTAGGTCTAATGCAGACAGGATGGCCTAGAACTGGTTTTTGCCTGTATACCAAAGCCTTGGGTATAATATAAGTTAAAAAAAATTAAATAGCAAAGTGATCTGTCAACATTACACTGGCACGATGGCACAGCCAGTTAGCTACCATTATGACAACTACTTCCTGAAGAAAGGCTTTGCCATCGTGCCAGTGTAATGTTGACAGATGACTTTGCTAATAAATTTTTTTTAACTTATATTATACCAAGGCTTTGGTATACAGGCAAAACCAGTTCTAGGCCATCCTGTCTGCATTAAACCTAAACTGCACCGATGAGCTATAATAATAGCAAAATAGATCTATCTGCAGTTGGTTGTGGTGCAGACATTATAGCATGCATTTTAACGAAAAAATATGGCCGCTCCAAGGCAAGACGAAACCAGCTGTAGATTCCGCACTTGTATAGCAAACACTTAAAACACACAAACTTGTCAGCAGCAGTTTCTGCCCTCCTATTCTCATATGCACTACTCCGCCCGCCGCGGTTACAGGCGACGGTCTGCCGTGGTCAGTTTGCTCTCTACCCCTACCTGATGAGCCCCAACAGGAAAAACTAGTCGTAGGGGTGGAGTGACCAGAGCAGATTATTTATAACACCGTGTTCACGTAGTAGCTTCTCCAATGCCATCGCTAGTGGCCTGCACTAGGCTGGTGTCTGTTACAGTTATAGACCGCCTAGCTCGCAGAGTTCCGCTTAGATGGCACTGAGGGCATCTGCCCTCCTATTCTCACATGCACTAGTCCGCCCGTCACATCAGTTATAGGCGACGGTCTGCCGTGGTTAGTTTGCTCTCTACCCCTATCTGATGAGCCCCAACAGGGCGAAACTAGTCGTAGAGTGAGAGTGAACTGACCAGGGCAGACGATTTATTTCATCATTGCCGTACGGGCAGCCCTATCCGATGCCATCGCTAGGGAGCCTGCACTAGGCCGGCGTCTATCACAGTTATACTCGTAGACCGCCTAGCTCGCAGAGTTCCGCTTAGATGGCACTGAGGGCATCTGCCTTCCTATTCTCACAAAAAAACTTTTATTAATCGTTCCTCACAACTTGTCCAACTTTGACATGTTTATTATTTACAATAGTTACATACAGTGAAAGACACTATAATACATAGAGGAGCCATCTTGCGCGCGCTTTCAAACAATGCAAACAATAATTTCTTTTAAGATTGAAGCTGGATATCACTGTGAACGAACAGTGGGTAATCTGTTTAGCCATGAAGTAGCTAACCTATCCATAAAGAAATTTGACGATCTTGACTGTGCCCATCTAAAGTTACCGCATTATAAGGTATCAACTCCAGTCTCAGGTTAGATCCGGCAACACGAGAGACAATATAATATTTTTGGCTATGCTGCGAGCGAGAGATGCGGAAGCAAGTGTTGCTAGATTTCAACTACGCCTATAAACCATCGGACCGTTGCTGTTATAGCTATCAAATCAGTCAAAACTAGAGATGGAAAACTATACGGAAACGATATACGTCGCAACCGGTGTCGGTACCAGTCAATATTCAGGCCATAGAGTGCGCTATCGCTGGTTCGGTTGTACTACTGTTAGTGCTGTTATGTTAGACGACCGAATAATGACTCGAAATGACAGGTCAGGTCAGGTTTCGATTAACTCTAACGACCTTATGTTATGCCACAAACCTCCACAGACCTTTTGATCAGCAGACTCGCAGTCAACAGCTTTTCTGGTAACGCTGGATTAAAAAATATATTCTGGAACTGTAACAGTGAACGAGGGAGAACTAAATGGGTGGCTGGACTCGAAATTGGGACAAATAGAGTAGCTACTATTCGCTCCTCAACTGGTACAGTGAGGAGATCATTTTCGAAGATATGTTCTCTCCCGAAAAAAGTAGCGGATTCTTTGATGGCCAAATTCTTCAAAGCAGGCGACATGTTTAGACCAAACTGCCCTGTGGAGGCTTTACAACGTAAGCCGGTTGGTAACGTTACCTGCACTACCGATATCAACGGGGAGAAGCTAAAAGCAGGTTTGTAGCGATGGAGTATTTAGTGATGTTTCAAAACATTTAAGTTAATAGCCGTAGAATGTATTATTTTTTTCTTACTGATCTCCTAACGCTGCCCTTTAGAGGACACACGTAGATAATACTTGTGTTGCTTGGGAACTTTTTGGAGTTATTTCTATAAGAAGCTGCGACACAACTTTCTACTATCTGCTGCATAGAGTGTCTGGCCATACGGACCGTTACCTAAGTTCCCAAACAACTTGTCTGATCATCACGCTAAACAAAAAAATGTGCTATGGTTAAGGCTTCCTCAGATTGATCAAAATGTATTAGACATAAGTGTTGTTATGGCAACTGGGTACTGCAGAAATATAATAGGCAGCTCTAGGAATGATGGAACAAGTGTAATAAAAAAATTACAAACATTGCGATACCTTTAGAAAAGACACCCGTGCCTTATGTTAGGGATGTGTCCGACCACCTAGTTAAGTTATAATATAATCACACCCACTGTCACTATTTTAGACGCTTATTTAGAATCTAGGGTATGCTGACTTCAGCACGGGACAAACGAGATAGTATCTCAGCTTTCGGATTGTATAGAGACCTTTGAGAATAACAACAACAAACAATAGTTTATCTCGTTACAGTAGTAGTATATAGTCAATTGTATATTCGTTGATGTGTTTTGAGGTATATTATATCTTTTATACGCACTAACGGCTTGTTATGCTAATTTACCGTATTACCAAAAAAAACCGAAAAGCGTGATTGCTTTGCGCTGTTGCGTCCTACATGCAATAATTCCAAAATGGTGAAGATAAAGTGAATAAACTTAATCTAACTTGTAAATGACCCTGTTGATTTATTCAAATCCGTGGGATATTATGAGGACACCCCTACAGCGATAATTTATTATTTCCTTATCAACGCGTGACTTACATTCTTTATTAGAATAATTATCTGGTACCGATGATTTGCATTAAAAATATGCCGGTCGGTTGTGTGAGTTCAATCAATCGTTATCACTGGTTTAAAATAAATGGCTGGTGAAACCGCGTTACGGATGTGCCAAACTTAATTTTTTCTATAGTTGTTGGTAGGGGAACAGAAGAGAAACGTGACCCATTAATGAACTGGAACAAACATTACATTCACCTTGGCAAAATAATTTTAGGATTAACACATAATCTAACAGCCATGTTATTGTTTAATACAGTTATGGTATCTAAGCGAGAATTCATATCAAAGAAGAATTAAAATACAAAATAGGAGTATAAAACACTAGGTGCCTGAAAGGTTTTCAGCTAATGATCCATATACTTCTTAAATACAGACTCTTCAAAGACTCTTCTCCATATCCTTTACCTTACCTTTGGGATTGCCTAAACGGACTCGGAGCGTGTTACTTGAACTATAAGCAATTTCGAAACCAAGTTATGATAGATACCTTTTATACTTAACGCAACCTCCTTCTCCAGATTTTACTTTAAAGTAAATATAAAGCCAAAAGTTGAAAAAAAGTTACTTTGCTTTAAATGCTAATTTGTAATAGGTATGTTTTTGTTATTTGGGAAAGATACAATTTCTCTCCTAGTTGTGGTATTAATGGCAATACAAATTTTATGATATTCACTACACTCGCTACACAGTGCAGTTGATTAAAAAAGGGTGTGTTGTATATCACAAACTGATAATTCACTAAAGGACACGTTTGAACATTTTGTTAATCATAATTAATGATAAACAGATCGAGAATCTTGTCTGTTTTGACTTCCTTCATTCGTGCACGCATTTTATGCTTACCTTGTAATATATTTAAACTAAGTGTATTTCCTTAATTGTTTTCAGTAATGTGTGCAATTTTGTGATCTGTGTCTAGTGTTATTAAAAAAAGAAGTCATACTTTCAAACAAACATCAAAGGTAAACCTGACTGATAAAGATAATAATGACGAATTAGTTTACTAGACACACATTGGTCAAGGCTGGGATGCTGTAGAGAGAGAGAAAGATATATTTGAGCCAACGATAGAACAAAACAGCACCACGTAAAAACTATTGAAAATTCAGAAATAAATGAATGCTTATTTGAGAGATAAAAGTTTCAGCTAGAGCCTAAGGTATTTTTCAAACCGATATACTTAATATTTGTTTGCAAAAGTAATTTACAATTGCGAGGCTTACCTTTCAGATTATTTCTAGCCTACACTTTTAAGAATCGATGCAGTAATTATGGAGTGGGCCTGCTTTGTAATATAATTGTGGTTCTTTTTCTATCGTTATCTTGGATAAATCTTTCCTCTCTCTCTAGGACCCAGCCTTAAATAAGTACAAGTTAGTACAATACAATTAAGTAAAAAATTTGAGGGGAGGAGCAGTAATTAGCGAAGAGGTTGCTTGCTCGACAATAGAAAACAAACAAATATTTGTAACGCAACACATACTTTCGGATGTAATTAATAGTGGCTTATGAAGCAGAAATATGATTTAAATGCAATACTATTTGTTTATAAAGTTTTATGTACAGAGTGGTTCATTATGTACATAGAGCAAAGAACATTGAAACTCAAACCCGGTAGTTAAAAGCTTATAGAACCTTCTAATCAGTTTAACTTCTTTTCTCGATTTTCTAACTTATACAACCCCTAATTCTTAAATCAGCGCCGTAGCTGAAACAAGGTTTAAGAAAAATCATGATCGATTGGAAATGAGGCAACTTAAATAATGATATAAATTTCATATAGCAATGTGGATGAAGGTAGACATTTAGACCCCGGAATATTGAGGGTCACTTTGGAAATACCGTTTAAGATAAGTGTTTTGTTTTTAAGATTGATTTTGACTTAGCTGACGGGGTTCTGATATTAGTTGGCTTTAGTAGCCAAGGGCGTTTGTTGCCAAATATTTGCGTATTGGGAGCTTTGGTAGCCCTGTGTGACTGGACGTATGTAGTCTGACTTGTCGCTCAGCTAGATGCCCATATTAGTATTTAAGGGACTCGTACTGGCTGACACTTGGAGACGCGGGTTGACTCATGATACTGTACTGTAGTTGATGCCGAAGCAGCAACCCTTAATCAAGTTATGATTTTTTTTTAATATATCAAGGATTTATGTTTATTACAACAGGAAATTGGAATTAGTTATCACATGCAGCAGGCTTATGATAATGTATCATCGTGTAGTTCATGCCGAAGCAGCAGCCCATAATTAAGTTATAATAAGATTTTTTTAAATTATTTAAAGTGTTCAGTTTCTCCTTTTTTAAGCAGTGTTGGGGCTGAAATTGCTGACCCCAGAGGATATTCTTTGCTCCAGAGTATCAGGGTTGTCACTAGGAGCAATATAACTTTATATTCTTGTGACACACTAAAGCCCTTTGGAATGCGTTGTCACAGTGTATCTATTTAAAGTTTTATTAGCCTCTCTTAATTAAGGAACAAACAAAACAGTAGTCTCAAATGTCCGGAATGTTCAGTGAGGAGCTAGGAGTTTTATTTCAAGATTCACTTGATATGTTTATGGCGGCAGTGTCTTTTTTTGATTTATTTTGCAACATGTTATGCTGCAAATTCCGAGCGACAAGTTCGCACATATTTGAAATTCCCGTTTCAGATATTGTTTCTACATCCGGCGTGCTGAAGACGTTAGTGTGCGGCATTAATATGATAATGAAGATCATATTTGTTATTATTGATGATAGTATCAGGAGAACACGTACTTTTAATCCCACTCGTGGAAGCAGCTGAGTGTTCGGATAAAGTATGGTATGTTTCAGCATAAGTTATAATGAGCGCCCGGTTGTCTTGTCGGACGTCGGTCGGGCGTTGGAGAATTTACACCTGACAATAGTTGATTCTCTGCTGGACGCCCACTTGAGTAATGAAATAATCTGCCACTCCTTGTACAGCAGATAGAGTTGTAAGGGTACTGAATGCCACAAAAATCTTTCGGTGCCTCGTAATAAACCTGACACTGTTGCAAATCCAAGAAGTAAGCAGCACGTTATACTCCAAGAATATCGTGGGGAAGCTTGGAAGTATTACCATTATGTGGGGACTGTTTTACCTATATCACTTTAGGGACAGTGCCATTTAGTTTGCCATGCATACGCTTGTATACTGACACCTCCTCCCTCTCCTGTTACCTTTAATTACATTTTCCAAAATTATACCCAATAATAACGTAGGTTGCCATGTCGAACTCATTTTTAAAACTAAATTTTTCTCATAGTTTCCCAGCTGTACCCTATAAAAATGAATACACAAAATAAAAAGGAAAACTCTGCGAATGCAGCAGCATTAGAAATATTAACGCCAACAGCGGCTATGATATCAACTACCCATTACCTAGAATACATTATAACATCATTTCACTTTCCCCCGTTCCATATGGCTGTTTTTATATGGTATGTAGTCTAAGGTTATCTACACTGATGTTACTAGCCTTCTAGGTAAGTTGGTTTGCCCAATTCCTGTTTCTCCATCAGCATCGAGTCATAATACTTATTAAAAACTCAAAAATTATTCTATCTATATACATCTATTAGGTTTCTTTTAAAACGAATAGTCGATTTGCAACCCAGTGGCCTAAACGTGCTTGATATTTTCCAATTATGGTTATTGGTTTAGCCAACGCTTTGTAAAATTCATTGAATAATACGATGCATCTCTAGCCTTACTGCATATCAGCTTCTCTTCCTTTTGTTACCAGTTGCATTATATATATTATTATATATTATATATTATGTATTTTTACAGCTTTTTTATCTTATACAGAATCGGTTAATTTTTATCATTTTTCTCGACGTCTTTAATATTCATAACTTTTTCATCACGCTCTTTTGTATAATCTGTTGAAGGTCCGTTTGTTAATAGAATCTTTTGGTTTGTGTTTCTTCTATATGTCTGGTATTCTTTCACTTGTTAGTAAACATTTACCGAAAGATCCTTTTAGTTTCTCAATAGACTATTTATCAACTGGTCTCTTTTATCTCGTATCCAGTTCCTCGTCGTAATTCTTCTATTTTGTATAGCGTTTTTCTTACGTTACAGGTTATATTTTTTTGTAATAACGCTTTCTTCTACTTGATAATTATTTCAGTTTTCATCAACTCTTCTCTTATATTTTACAATCTTCTCTAGCTTCACATACCAACACGTGGTCAATCGATTTCTGTGTTTGTTTTAAAATGTATAAATATATTAATACAAAAAATACTTGCAATTTCTAACTAAATTTTCGTAATAATATCGAACAATAGTAGTTACTTACTATTAATTGAAATACATATAAACATGATTGTTAAACAGCAAAGAAACAATAGTTCAAGTTGTTAGATAATGTGTTAAAAATAGACTCCATGTTAGTAAATATATCACTTGGTTAAAAATTTCTGGAGTGTTGCCAGTGTTACTTGCCCTTACAATAGGATATCGAAGGACGTCCCCTATATAGTGATTAAAAGTCGTTTCTAGCAAAATGAGGTGTTCAATGGACAAGTCTTCTAGAGCTCCGATGAACAATTTATTACCAAATAAAAATAATTTCTGTAGGCGTGTCCAAACATTTTTTTAGATATGGTCACTAGGGCCCCCTTTTTATACAAAATTTGATATATTTCTTCAATGGGTCTCGTTGAGCGTAATGTTTGATGCTGAATATGATGGTGCAGGTCAAATTTTGACGAGTGCTATGACGGACACACAGACGACCATGCGCAGTGAAAATTTCAGTTTTCTTCACGTTGAACGTGATTTTTTTTACAGAACTGTGACACATGTCAAATTTGGACTATGCACGATATTGTACCGAAAGAAGCAAAGGTTCAATGTGTTCTTTGACGTTGAATACGATGGTACACGCCAAATTTTAATTAATGCTATTAAGGACATGTACCACGCTACCTTAAGTATGATATCAAATATTAAATTGTGACTGTGGGTTGCACTGACAACGCCCATGTATATTGGTTTTGATTATTTTTTTGCTTATTTTATATTTTGAGTTTGACGGAATCGACAAGAATTTTATTATTTTCTTTCTTCTTTTATGCGGATTTTCAAGTCGTACTGACTACTGAGTAATAGTTTACAACAGAAAAAATTTGCGGCCTCGAATGAGAAAGTTTTTGAGATATATTCGGTTTTGAAGCTTAAAAAATGTACGTTAAAGTATAAGTATCTGTTGAATCAAGCATTTTAGTGTTTTACCTAGTACACTAGATGTTTTTATTCTTAATATCGAGTATTACGAAAATATTTAGATGTAAATTATGTTATTTAAAATAAAATCAACAGAATCTGTTGAATTCAAGATCAACAAACAATCTCTATAAGAAATGGAAAGAATTAATGGTATGTACAATAATGAATCGTTGAAGCAGCAAGATACACAACATAATCAAAGTAAATGTTCAAAGTGACCTGCAGGCATTCTGTCCGGCAGTCAAACTCCTGGAGAATCTTACCAAGTGTTGCCTGAAACTGCCCGCATTTCGTTACGAATTATCTCCTCTAGCTTGTCGATGGTATTTGGTTTATGCGTCCATGAGAAGTAGCCAGCGAGGTGAAGTCAAGAGATCTAGCAGGGCGTTCGATAGTCCTGCTACGACCAAACCATTGGCAAATACTTGGATTAAATGTTTCCGAACCATGCTCGCAAAGTGGAAAGGCGCATCGTCCTGTTGTTATCATACAATGTTATTGGACATACCTGGATCTTTTATATTTGGGTAAACGACTGCGCGTGCAGGGGCTGATTCACCTCCTAAAAATTCAAGGAATATAAAGTTTTGCCGGTTTACTGTGAAATCGAGCTAAAAGAAAACTCCGACGGGCTTATCTGCGGTCCATGAGCATAATTGTATAGTTTTTGAACCAAAACCAACCTAGGCGGGTGCCATTTTTCCAGTTTAAAATACTTCAAAACGAAACAAATTTCGTGGTCTTATCTCATACTTTTATTAGCCTACATTTTTAAAAACTTTTGGAACAGAATATCTCCGCTTGCATTTGGAAATGCACCTTCTTCAGTATTTCACGTTCTTAGGAGTTAAGAAACACCCTGTAGGGTAATTGACAAATAACCTTTATTAATTGAGAACTTGGGAGTTTCGGCACAAGGAAGAAAGTTTGGCAACAAAATGGTATCCCCATTCCCTTACTTTTATTTTCTTATACATTTGCTTTCAAAAATATGTACTAACAATTTTACTGCCTTTCCTTCCGCTTAACCTACCTACTCTGTGTGCTCATGCTTGCTACACCGTCCAATTCCATAGCATGAAACCTCTTCTTTCACCAATACTTGCGTTTAAATCTCCAATTATGGTTTATGACTGGTATCTGTGTCTATTTCTTCAAACATATTTTCCAAATTGTCGTTGACAGTTTGCTTAACTTCCTATTCTTTATGCTTTATCCTTTCAATCGTCTCCACACTAAAAAACTTGTACCCAAATATGTTTTTGCCTTTTCCGCCGTCAATAAATATGTAGGTTACCATATTGCTTCAAGGATTTCTCTTGTCTCTTGAACTTTGAGGAGTTATTGATCATAATGTTTCCCATTTGTCTACAGCAGTATTGGATTTCTTTTTAAAATACAGTCTTGCCAATTATAGACGAAGGAAATGTGAACTGACCTGCATCTCAGGGAGACTGTGTCACTGATCTTCCAGTGAGGAAGTTCTAGTCCATCCACTGACTATTGGTACACCTACGAGTTGCGTTGCAAGTTATAGAAAAGTTATATGCACTTTACAAGTTAGTTTGTTTAAGACGAATAAGCAAGAATTCTTGACTGCTTTGTGACGATTGTTTATCTTTAACTCAACTATAGGGAAGGGTAAGTAAGAAAGGAACCAATAGTGAGGATGCTGCGTGAACTTTGCCCGAAACAGACAAGTCCGCACATAGAATACATAAAACATAATAGTATTACAATAGTAAAAATTACAAAACCAAATGAACATGCAATTACTTTATTACAGAACTAAAATTTTCGTAACATCTAATTTTAGTGAAAGTACCAATGCCATGCATATGATTTCTAGGTAAATAAATATTACTCATTTTTGCAGCGCCATGATGCAGTGGATAACGAGGTTTACACTAACCGTCGGAAGGCATTTCATTCTCATTGTTCTCAGTTGTACATACCAAGACTCCAGTACAAATATCATACACCATAAAATGTAATAGATCTGTAAACTATTTGCAAATGTCTAACTGAGTTCAGTTACATCGCTATCTTACATTTACATGTATTTTTAATGGAATGTCACATCAAAAGCATTTCAAGAACAGAAGTTAAGTTTTGGAAATTACTGGTTGAAATTATTGAATTAATAAAAAAATGAAGGCGAATAAATTTCAAATTATAATTAGTGCGCAGGCAGTTATAAACTAGAAACTATTTATGATAAAAGTTGAACTTTCTTTCGTCGATTACTCATTCTTTTGGATATTTTGTTTCGATATAAGTAAGAATTTAGGATGGCAATGCCATCTGTCAGCATTACACTGACATGATGACAAAGCCACCTAGCTGCCAGTTCATGCCGTGCTGTCTACACTAGACCTAAACTGCACTGATGAGCTGTAATGACAGCGAATAGATCTATCTGCAGTTGGTTGAGGTGTAGACAGCATAGCATAGACATGCATTTTAATTTTAATTTTGTTTCGATGTTGCAACACTTCTCACTAAGTTGCCTCCCAATGTTTTTCCCATGTTACCGATTATAGTTTTAAGTGCATTTATTTAATTTGACACTAAACAAAATCTTGTTATCAACTAAAGAATTTCCAACTTATATATATTTTGATTTGGATTCAGAACCAACCTTTGAGATAGGTACTGATCATTAGCTACAGGTAACATTCCTTACACATGTTTATTTAGTGTAGTCGATCTGTTAATGTGGTTGATATGCAAATTTTCTCACGTAATTACAACAGCACCGCAGTATCCAAGACATTCATCTCGAAAGTCAGTTTGGTAAAGGCAGTGAAAAACACGCCGTAAAGGAGCATTATGAATTTCTGCAAGTACAATAAGCCGTTGTCAAAGAGTATAATTTATATCGCGCATTATAAATTATAATAGTATGTAAATAACATTTTTCTGGAGCAAGAGTGACAACCTCGCGTATGTTCAGACGGTGTTAACTGATATTAGCTATTGTTCGAGTGAGGTGATAAATAAATTAGCCTACTCGAAACTCTTCGTTTTGCGTGAAATCTAGAACATAAATTTCATTAAGTGCGTTACCGGTATGGTAGCTTAGTGCGCGCCGGCCCAAGCGATTACTCGAGGATAGCCTATTGAAAAGCAAGCGGAAGAAACGCTTGTGCAATTATGCCTGTAAATTTATTTTATTTCTGGTCGGTGATCTGATAAAGGAACACAGTATTGATCTGAATTGTGTGTATCGATATTTTATTATTCACATTGTTGAGCTCAGTCCCATTATTTACATTATTGTCAGAGTATGGTGATATTTATTGGCCCTTTAAGATACCTCGGTGATTTTGGAGTATTTAGTTTGCCTTATGTCGAACGATATCAAATAAGGTGCAAAAATGTAATCGTAGATTTATCATACCCTTATAATAAGGATCGACCGTATCAGTGTTGTTTCGATCTTAATAAGGGAGCTATAGCTTGTTAAAAGATACTTATAGATATTGGCTTCATTTCGTACTATATGAAAGCACTTATTCTATTGATATCACTAAAATGTATTTACCCAAAGTACAATCTTAATATTCTTTTATAAGATTTTTACGGATTAGGTTGCCGAAATATTGTAATAATTGTCTCTTAGGGACAGCTCTTTTTCTATACTGGTAGATTTTGAGACCTTAGAATATCAAACAGCTTTGTCAGATGCGGGGATTGTCATTTAACACCTTAGATAAAATTAAAATACACTAAAGGTATCTTAATGTGCAAATAATAATTTTATTGGACGGCTACATAAATGTGAGTCGGAAGGCAAGCTAAAATGTAAACTATGCTGGTATAATACTAATACTATTGTATGGGACTTTAAACGCCTTACACGATGAAATAGTTTGATATTATTGACAATGTATTCGTTTAAAATGCATGTCTATACAGTTAACACTCTTTAGGAAGTAG
>QCXZ01000003.1:34165173-34201069 GCA_025024175.1 Rhyzopertha dominica | reverse complement strand
ACTGAATATTATAGGCCTGAACGTTTTTGTTGTCATGGTAACGCTGTTTGTTTGACATGATCAGTGCCGGAGGTGTATTCACAGATCCTCAGCGTTAGACCCGGCAAGAGAAAACGCGCGCTTTGATTGGTTAGAGATTTGGGACTTTATCTTCTAGTAAGGTCAAATTTTAGTAGGTAAAGTGTATATCATGCGGTTTGCCTGTCAATATATATGCACATTTCATTTTCATTCTCTTCATCACTGACCGCTGAGTCAGTTAGGGTAAATGTTGAATTGTTTGATGATTGCCTATCTTTAAAATATATAATATTAGATATATTAATAGATGCGATTTCCACAACAATACGGTAAATGATTGAATTACGAGTACTGTTATAAACCGTTTCCCTGTAATATATACACGTAGGTAATTACAGTACAAAGATTTTTCAGGTGAGGTGTGAGGTATTGGAGAAGGTACTGGAAGTTTTTACAAACGTTAGCATACCATCGTTACTCATGTATCAAGTTGCATACATATATCGTAGAGTGGGAAACGCTTAATCGTTTGTATGATACAGCTAGGGCATCTGTAAAATCCAGTACAATTTATAGCAGTTAATTATCCGCTAAAAATACAATTATGAACAAACATAGCTACTTACTTTTGAGCTAACTTATAAAAAAATGCTAATAAAGATTTATGCAAAGTTTTTTCTTTTTATTTCTATCTTTCATTCCTGGGTTGAATCCCTATTTGATGGTTTATAGAATACAGAAACTGGCCTAGTATATTCTAATTGTATTGTTTTGCTGAGGCATTTAAGTATTTGATACCCAACATTTTATACGAAAAACGCGTATGGGGCATTACGTTGTAGTGGGTACCTCTACAAAGTTAGACAGTACGCATGGTTATCTTATTCAATATCCATATCGCGAGCTTGTGTTATGAAATCCAATACCGCGTAAGAGTGACTAGCCAACCAGAGGGCACGATTTCTCTTACCGGGTCTAACGCTGAGGACCGGTGAATGCGCGTGTCGTAGTAGCGTTATATGTTTGTCGATTTTTCTTAAAATGAACAAATGTACACGCGGGAAGTCGTTCCGCAGTCAAACAAGGGAAGTGATAGCGAATGTTTATAGGTAAGTAATAATACTATAGTTTAATTGAACAAATAAAATACTTCTAAACTTCTATAAAACCGCACACCACACTTTGTGAATTAAATCAGCCATATTTTATTACAAATGCGTCCCCTCATCGACGACCCGCTGTTACAGATACATTTGCCACATTGTTACCTAGAATCTATATTAAATGATTGCTGTTAATAGTGATCGCTGTGTATGGCTTAACGGTTACAACAAATTTAAACAGTTACAAAAAATAATCATTTTTTTAAATGACCAAATCGCCGGTTAACAATCAGCAGACCAGCTAAGTTGAACTGGTTTATGCTAACCGTTTAACAAGTCTTTCGGTTAACCGGCTGATTTGCAGATTTGTTCATACTACAAAATAGACATTTGCAGTGCTCATAAACTAATTTTAATTTTTTAATAACACTGTCAACAATGAACGCTTTGTGTTCTTCGACAGTTCCTAAGAATTTAAGATATCATGAAAAATCGGTTATAACCATTCTATATTTAACCGGTTAACTAGTTTCGCAGTTTGCTTAATATGATTAGCTTATTATCACAAGAGCATTAATTTGCTAAACGAACCAGCTTTTGACAATTTTTGTTTGGAATTAAAATTTCCGTTTGTTATGGTATGTATGTAAAGGCTGTAGAGATAAGTCTTCGGTCGTTCTCGTTGAGCTCATAGTACTTAGTTTTAGTTTAAATCTTAACCGGTTTCATAACCGGTTTAATTTTAACCGATTTGATGGACTGTTGATTTTAAACCGGTTCCATAACTTACTTTAATCGTTAACGAGTTATTATAGGGTCACTTATTACGGGTTATTATTGTCATATTGTAAACGGTTAACCAGTCAGCCTTTAGGGTCTTGTCTCCAAATGACTATTACTCTATACCCATTTTTTTGTTTTAACCAATAAACATATAGGTATACCAAACCTGCCGAAATTTTTACTAGTAAAAAATCCTTAGAACTATGATGTTAAGTAGGCGCAAACGTTTCGCATTTCCAAGGAGTTGTGAGTGTCATTCGAGACCTAAATGACATTTGTAGATAAACTGATAATTACGCATGCCCTACACTTAATGCTAATGAAAAATGTTTTGGATCTGGTAGGCGTCAAAATGATTTATTTTTAACACTCACAAAACATCCGAACCTAACAATAAATTCTTTTTGACAATCAGAAAAAAAGGACACAACATGTGTACACTTTTTCGTTAGCGACCATTTCTCTTTACTTCTAAATATATAATAAGATGATTTTGGAACATTTACATTATCCTAGGCATAGAGTCATTTGTGAAAGGTTTTGAAACAGTGTTTACAGATAAATTTGGTTACTACAGGCAACACCTTAAATTGGAGGTGTGTTATGTTCCTAACAGTATGAGGCAATTACTCTCTATATTAATTTAGGCTTTTGTTTGTGTCAAAATTCAATTACAGCACCGAACCGTGTTTCATATTCATGCCTTTCTTGTTCGTCGCTCGAGATGTGGCATATTAAATAATTCAATGTAAATGATTTTTCCAATACAATAAATCTTTTGTCATTGAGTCACAGCCTCTGAGATATGGAACAATAATTAATTGTTCAAAGTTAATGATGAATGATGACTGTTAGATTCTAAAACATTAAGAAAGAATCACGAAGAGGTCACGAATTTGTTAATTACCAGCGATTACAATCTGTACGGGCACACATTAGTCGACGCAGATGGCATTGGTCAAGTCAGGGCCGTTCGAGACGCATGCTGAAACGGCTTCACTTATGAATGTAATTCCCGGTTCCAGTGCTCCCCGTGTAATTTGTGGCGTGGCTTCGAGCATTAAGAGCCTTATTAAAGCATGATTATAAAACATTGTAATAAAATTTCGCACATTAAAATAAAATTCGAATAAATTATAAATAAACTGGTCGTCATTAAGAGAATGTTTACGACACTTAGTGTCAGCTTGCCTCATATTTTTGTTAATAAATTACTAAAAACGAAAATAATAATCGTAAAGCTATAATGTGACTACTGAACTGCGTCAATTTTTTTGAGGGGTTCAGATGTGGTTGGGCTGGTTTTAAATTATCTTTTATTTCATTGAATATTAACATTCATATTTTTAATCCTCACCGGACGCTCGGACTTTCAGTATGAGTGGTAATTAATTTGTCTGTTCATCGCCCCCTGTGACATTAAGTGTTCTGCTTTATTTGTCCTATACTAGAGGTATTTGTGAACGTTTAATCTAAACTAATTAATTATGATGTGGTTATTCAGTTGACACGTTGTATTTTCAAGACTACCAAATATGTCTTTATAATAAACCGAGTAAGAAACTTGGCAAAACAAAAGCTTCACTTAACATTGCCTAGAGAAAATAAAGGCTGTTGATCCTACGATTTTATCTCATGGTTTGTAGACCGTGTATATACTTTATGGCTCCTCGAACCTTCACCGAAAACTTTTATGGGTAGTTTCAATTTTGCACTGAACCGAGAGCATGTAATTTTAGTTTCTAGTCAACTTACCCTCATTGCTCTAGTCCAACACTACTTAATCCTAAATGTCTTTTTTTGCTAAGACGAAGGTGCTCTTCATGTCGATTGAAGCCAGTAGGTCTTTGAAAGCTTTACTTGCCTCGCGCTAAAGCCTAGTATTGCAACGGCAGTCCGTAGAAAATACTCAAACTATTCAAAGCATATTTAGCGATGCTATGGAATGGAAGTCTTCAATGGTGGTTCGCCTTAAGAGAAGTATTAACCGAATCCTCCGTTGTATCACAGGTATAGGGAATTGCACCTTATTGGAGTTGCATTCTGGAGGAAACTCTAAAAGGAAGCAATTCTTTCAGGTTGTTGACTTCGACAAAAGATGTAGTAGTGAATATCGGAAGATGTAAATACGAGAAAATATTAAGTAGAAAATTAGATGCTATCTGTCAGCATTACACTGACACGATAGCACAGCCACCTAGTTTTCATTATCGGAACTACTACTACTACTTGGAGGAAGTGACAAGCTGGCACGCAAACCTGCATATTTCCACTTGACAGCAAACCCCACAGCACTTTGCTGACGGGTAAGAACCTACATACATTAAAATGCATGTCTGTGCCATGCTGTCTGCACCGCAATCAACTGCAGATAGATCTATCTTGCTATTATTATAGCTCATCGGTGCAGTTTAGGGCTAATGCAGACAGGATGGCCTAGAACTGGTTTTGCCTGTATACCAAAGCCTTGGTATAATATAAGTTAAAAAAAAAATAAATAGTAAAGTCATCTGTCAACATTACACTGGCACGATGGCACAGGCAGTTAGCTACCATTATAACAACTACTTCCTGAAGAAAGGCTTTGCCATCGTGCCAGTGTAATGTTGACAGATGACTTTGCTATTTAATTTTTTTAACTTATATTATACCAAGACTTTGGTATACAGGCAAAACCAGTTCTAGGCCATCCTGTCTGCATTAGACCTAAACTGCACCGATGAGCTATAATAATAGCAAAATAGATCTATCTGCAGTTGGTTGCGGTGCAGACATTATAGCATAGACATGCATTTTAACGAAAAAATATGGCCGCTCCAAGGCAAGACGAAACCAGCTGTAGATTCCGCACTTGTATAGCGAACACTTAAAACACACAAACTTGTCAGCAGCAGTTTCTGCCCTCCTATTCTCACATGCACTACTCCGCCCGCCGCGGTTACAGGCGACGGTCTGCCGTGGTCAGTTTGCTCTCTACCCCTACCTGATGAGCCCTAACAGGAAAAACTAGTCGTAGGGTAAGGGTGGAATGACCAGAGCAGATTAGTTATAACACCGTGTTCACGTAGTAGCTTCTCCAATGCCATCGCTAGGAGCCTGCACTAGGCTGGTGTCTGTTACAGTTATAGGCCGCCTAGCTCGCAGAGTTCCGCTTAGATGGCACTGAGGGCATCTGCCCTCCTATTCTCACATGCACTAGTCCGCCCGTCACATCAGTTATATGCGACGGTCTGCCGTGGTTAGTTTGCTCTCTACCCCTATCTGATGAGCCCCAACAGGGCGAAACTAGTCGTAGAGTGAGAGTGAACTGACCAGGGCAGACGATTTATTTCATCATTGCCGTACGGGCAGCCTATCCGATGCCATCGCTAGGAGCCTGCACTAGGCCGGCGTCTATCACAGTTATAGACCTCCTAGCTCGCAGAGTTCCGCTTAGATGGCACTGAGGGCATCTGCCTTCCTATTCTCACAAAAAAACTTTTATTAATCGTTCCTCACAACTTGTCCAACTTTGACATGTTTATTATTTACAATAGTTACTTACAGTGAAAGACACTATAATACATAGAGGAGCCATCTTGCGCGCGCTTTCAAACAATGCAAACAATAATTTCTTTTAAGATTGAAGCTGGATATCACTGTGAACGAACAGTGGGTAATCTGTTTAGCCATGAAGTAGCTAACCTATCCATAAAGAAATTTGACGATCTTGACTGTGCCCATCTAAAGTTACCGCATTATAAGGTATCAACTCCAGTCTCAGGTTAGATCCGGCAACACGAGAGACAATATAATATTTTTGGCTATGCTGCGAGCGAGAGATGCGGAAGCAAGTGTTGCTAGATTTCAACTACGCCTATAAACCATCGGACCGTTGCTGTTATAGCTATCAAATCAGTCAAAACTAGAGATGGAAAACTATACGGAAACGATATACGTCGCAACCGGTGTCGGTACCAGTCAATATTCAGGCCATAGAGTGCGCTATCGCTGGTTCGGTTGTACTACTGTTAGTGCTGTTATGTTAAACGACCGAATAATGACTCGAAATGACAGGTCAGGTCAGGTTTCGATTAACTCTAACGACCTTATGATATGCCACAAACCTCCACAGACCTTTTGATCAGCAGACTCGCAGTCAACAGCTTTTCTGGTAACGCTGGATTAAAAAATATATTCTGGAACTGTAACAGTGAACGAGGGAGAACTAAATGGGTGGCTGTACTCGAAATTGGGACAAATAGAGTAGCTACTATTCGCTCCTCAACTGGTACAGTGAGGAGATCATTTTCGAAGATATGTTCTCTCCCGAAAAAAGTAGCGGATTCTTTGATGGCCAAATTCTTCAAAGCAGGTGACATGTTTAGACCAAACTGCCCTGTGGAGGCTTTACAACGTAAGCCGGTTGGTAACGTTACCTGCACTACCGACATCAACGAGGAGAAGCTAAAAGTTGGTTTGTAGCGGTGGAGTATTTAGTGATGTTTCAAAACATTTAAGTTAATAGCCGTAGAATGTATTATTTTTTTCTTACCGATCTCCTAACGCTGCCCTTTAGAGTACACACGTAGATAATACTTGTGTTGCTTGGGAACTTTTTGGAGTTATTTCTATAAGAAGCTGCGACACAACTTTCTACTATCTGCTGCATAGAGTGACTGGCCATACGGACCATTACCTAAGTTCCCAAACAACTTGTCTGATCATCACGCTAAACAAAAAAATGTGCTATGGTTAAGGTTTCCTCAGATTGATCAAAATGTATTAGACATAAGTGTTGTTCTGGCAACTGGGTACTGCAGAAATATAATAGGCAGCTCTAAGAATGATGGAACAAGTGTAATAAAAAAATTACAAACATTGCGATACCTTTAGAAAAGACACCCGTTCCTTATGTTAGGGATGTGTCCGACCACCTAGTTAAATTATAATATAATCACACCACTGTCACTATTTTAGACGCTTATTTAGAATCTAGGGTATGCTGACTTCAGCACGGGACAAACGAGATAGTATCTCAGCTTTCGGATTGTATAGAGACCTTTGAGAATAACAACAACAAACAATAGTTTATCTCGTTACAGTAGTAGTATATAGTCAATTGTATATTCGTTGATGTGTTTTGAGGTATATTATATCTTTTATACGCACTAACGGCTTGTTATGCTGTTGCGTCCTACATGCAATAATTCCAAAATGGTGAAGATAAAGTGAATAAACTTAATCTAACTTGTAAATGACCCTGTTGATTTATTCAAATCCGTGGGATATTATGAGGACACCCCTACAGCGATAATTTATTATTTCCTTATCAACGCGTGACTTACATTCTTTATTAGAATAATTATCTGGTACCGATGATTTGCATTAAAAAATATGCCGGTCGGTTGTGTGAGTTCAATCAATCGTTATCACTGGTTTAAAATAAATGGCTGGTGAAACCGCGTTACGGATGTGCCAAACTTAATTTTTTCTATAGTTGTTGGTAGGGGAACAGAAGAGAAACGTGACCCATTAATGAACTGGAACAAACATTACATTCACCTTGGCAAAATAATTTTAGGATTAACACATAATCTAACAGCCATGTTATTGTTTAATACAGTTATGGTATCTAAGCGAGAATTCATATCAAAGAAGAATTAAAATACAAAATAGGAGTATAAAACACTAGGTGCCTGAAAGGTTTTCAGCTAATGATCCATATACTTCTTAAACACAGACTCTTCAAAGACTCTTCTCCATATCTTTTACCTTACCTTTGGGATTGCCTAAACGGACTCGGAGCGTGTTACTTGAACTATAAGCAATTTCGAAACCAAGTTATGATAGATACCTTTTATACTTAACGCAACCTCCTTCTCCAGATTTTACTTTAAAGTAAATATAAAGCCAAAAGTTGAAAAAAAGTTACTTTGCTTTAAATGCTAATTTGTAATAGGTATGTTTTTGTTATTTGGGAAAGATACAATTTCTCTCCTAGTTGTGGTATTAATGGCAATACAAATTTTATGATATTCACTACACTCGCTACACAGTGCAGTTGATTAAAAAAGGGTGTGTTGTATATCAAAAACTGATAATTCACTAAAGGACACGTTTGAACATTTTGTTAATCATAATTAATGATAAACAGATCGAGAATCTTGTCTGTTTTGACTTCCTTCATTCGTGCACGCATTTTATGCTTACCTTGTAATATATTTAATCTAAGTGTATTTCCTTAATTGTTTTCAGTAATGTGTGCAATTTTGTGATCTGTGTCTAGTGTTATTAAAAAAAGAAGTCATACTTTCAAACAAACATCAAAGGTAAACCTGACTGATAAAGATAATAATGACGAATTAGTTTACTAGACACACATTGGTCAAGGCTGGGATGCTGTAGAGAGAGAGAAAGATATATTTGAGCCAACGATAGAACAAAACAGCACCACCTAAAAACTATTGAAAATTCAGAAATAAATGAATGCTTATTTGAGAGATAAAAGTTTCAGCTAGAGCCTAAGGTATTTTTCAAACCGATATACTTAATATTTGTTTGCAAAAGTAATTTACAATTGCGAGGCTTACCTTTCAGATTATTTCTAGCCTACACTTTTAAGAATCGATGCAGTAATTATGGAGTGGGCCTGCTTTGTAATATAATTGTGGTTCTTTTTCTATCGTTATCTTGGATAAATCTTTCCTCTCTCTCTGGGACCCAGCCTTAAAAAAGTACAAGTTAGTACAATACAATTAAGTAAAAAATTTGAGGGGAGGAGCAGTAATTAGCGAAGAGGTTGCTTGCTCGACAATAGAAAAACAAACAAATATTTGTAACGCAACACATACTTTCGGATGTAATTAATAGTGGCTTATGAAGCAGAAATATGATTTAAATGCAATACTATTTGTTTATAAAGTTTTATGTACAGAGTGGTTCATTATGTACATAGAGCAAAGAACATTGAAACTCAAACCCGGTAGTTAAAAGCTTATAGAACCTTCTAATCAGTTTAACTTCATTTCTCGATTTTCTAACTTATACAACCCTAATTCTTAAATCAGCGCCGTAGCTGAAACAAGGTTTATGAAAAATCATGATCGATTGGAGATGCGGCAACTTAAATAATAATATAAATTTCATATAGCAATGTGGATGAAGGTAGACATTTAGACACCGGAATATTGAGGGTCACTTTGGAAATTACCGTTTAAGATAAGTGTTTTGTTTTTAAGATTGATTTTGACTTAGCTGATGGGGTTTTGATATTAGTTGGCTTTAGTAGCCAAGGGCGTTTGTTGCCAAATATTTGCGTATTGGTAGCTTTGGTAGCCCTGTGTGACTGGACGTATGTAGTCTGACTTGTCGCTCAGCTAGACGCCCATATTAGTATTTAAGGGACTCGTACTGGCTGACACTTGGAGACGCGGGTTGTCTATACTGGGTAGACTCATGATACTGTACTGTAGTTGATGCCGAAGCAGCAACCCTTAATCAAGTTATGATTTTTTTTAAATATATCAAAGATTTATGTTTATTACAACAGGAAATTGGAATTAGTTATCACATGCAGCAGGCTTATGATAATGTATCATCGTGTAGTTTGTGCCGAAGCAGCAGCCCATAATTAAGTTATAATAAGATTTTTTTAAATTATTTAAAGTGTTCAGTTTCTCCTTTTTTAAGCACTGTTGGGCTGAAATTGCTGACCCCAGAGGATATTCTTTGCTCCAGAGTATCAGGGTTGTCACTAGGAGCAATATAACTTTATATTCTTGTGACACACTAAAGCCCTTTGGAATGCGTTGTCACAGTGTATCTATTTAAAGTTTTATTAGCCTCTCTTAATTAAGGAACAAACAAAACAGTAGTCTCAAATGTTCGGAATGTTCAGTGAGGAGCTAGGAGTTTTATTTCAAGATTCACTTGATATGTTTATGGCGGCAGTGTCTTTTTTGATTTATTTGCAACATGTTATGCTGCAAATTCCGAGCGACAAGTTCGCACATATTTGAAATTCCCGTTTCAGATATTGTTTCTACATCCGGCGTGCTGAAGACGTTAGTGTGCGGCATTAATATGATAATGAAGATCATATTTGTTATTATTGATGATAGTATCAGGAGAACACGTACTTTTAATCCCACTCGTGGAAGCAGCTGAGTGTTCGGATAAAGTATGGTATGTTTCAGCATAAGTTATAATGAGCGCCCGGTTGTCTTGTCGGACGCCGGTCGGGCGTTGGAGAATTTACACCTGACAATAGTTGATTCTCTGCTGGACGCCCACTTGAGTAATGAAATAATCTGCCACTCCTTGTACAGCAGATAGAGTTGTAAGGGTACTGAATGCCACAAAAATCTTTCGGTGCCTCGTAATAAACCTAACACTGTTGCAAATCCAAGAAGTAAGCAGCACGTTATACTCAAAGAATATCGTGGGGAAGCTTGGAAGTATTACCATTATGTGGGGACTGTTTTACCTATATCACTATATCACCTTAAGTTATATGTCAAATTGTAGGTCTTTTTAATCTCTTTGAAGATAGTTTGGTGGGTGTTCAAAAAAAGTTTTTGCAGATTATCATATTTGGTATTTAAAGTTCATTTTTGTAAATATTTTTTAACCTTACCTCGTATAATAAATATTGCTTCACAGTTGAATGCCGACTTTTGTCTTCTTCAATTTGTGTCATTGCCATGTATGCGTAATTTTTACCCCTTCTTAGGGAAAAACAAGAAAAACTAGTCGCCGCCATTTTCTTTAAATAGGGTTGTTCAGAATTTTTAGGTGTTAGTTTAGTAGCTTATTACAGTACAAGTTGTGCCTACATACCCATCGCTGTACAAAAAAACCCAAAATTTTAAGTAACTTTTGAATAAATCAAGTACAAAGTTTGCTCTAAGGAGAGAGAGGCTAAGAAATGAAACCCTGTGTCGAGGCTAGTACGCGATGTAGAAAACCAAGCTTGCCGTGATGGAATTTTTGTGTTATAGAAAAAAAAGCTGAAATTGACTCTGTGCAAATTATGGTAAAATGTGGATACCATAATAATTTATTATGGTATATGGTATTTGTCATACCATTATGGTATATATACAATAATTATGGTATGGATGGCAACACTGCTCCTGCCTCTCCTGTTTACCTTTAATTACATTTTCCAAAATTATACCCAACAATATCGTAGGTTGCCATGTCGAACTCATTTTTAAAACTAAATTTTTCTCATAGTTTCCCAGCTGTACCCTATAAAAAATGAATACACAAAATAAAAATGAAAACTCTGCGAATGCAGCAGCATTAGAAATATTAACGCTAACAGCGGCTATGATATCAACTACCCATTACCTAGAATACATTATAACATCATTTCACTTTCCCCCGTTCCATATGGCTGTTTTTATATGGTATGTAGTCTAAGGTTATCTACACTGATGTTACTAGCCTTCTAGGTAAGTTGGTTTGCCCAATTCCTGTTTCTCCATCAGCATCGAGTCATAATACTTATTAAAAACTCAAAAATTATTCTATCTATATACATCTATTAGGTTTCTTTTAAAACGAATAGTCGATTTGCAACCCAGTGGCCTAAACGTGCTTGATATTTTCCAATTATGGTTATTGGTTTAGGCAACGCTTTGTAAAATTCATTGAATAATACGATGCATCTCTAACCTTACTGCATATCAGCTTCTCTTCCTTTTTGTTACCAGTTGCATTATATAGCCCTCAAAATGTTCTTGCTACCAAATTTTGTTTTTTTTTTGTGTATTTTTACAGCTTTTTTATCTTATACAGAATCGGTTAATTTTTATCATTTTTCTCGACGTCTTTAATATTCATAACTTTTTCATCACGCTCTTTTGTATATTCTGTTGATGGTCCGTTTGTTAATAGAATTTTTTGGTTTGTGTTTCTTCTATATGTCTGGTATTCTTTCACTTGTTAGTAAACATTTACCGAAAGATCCTTTTAGTTTCTCAATAGACCCTTTCGAACTATTTATCAACTGGTCTCTTTTATCTCGTATCCAGTTCCTCGTCGTAATTCTTCTATTTTGTATAGCGTTTTTCTTACGTTACAGGTTATATTTTTTTGTAATAACGCTTTCTTCTACTTTATTTGAATAATTATTTCAGTTTTCATCAACTCTTCTCTTATATTTTACAATCTTCTCTAGCTTCACATACCAACACGTGGTCAATCGATTTCTGTGTTTGTTTTAAAATGTATAAATATATTAATACAAAAAATACTTGCAATTTCTAACTAAATTTTCGTAATAATATCGAACAATAGTAGTTACTAACTATTAATTGAAATACATATAAAACATGATTGTTAAACAGCAAAGAAATAATAGTTCAAGTTTTTAGATAATGTGTTAAAAATAGACTCCATGTTAGTAAATATATCACTCGGTTAAAAATTTCTGGAGTGTTGCCAGTGTTACTTGCCCTTACAATAGGATATCGAAGGACGTCCCCTATATAGTGATTAAAAGTCGTTTCTAGCAAAATGAGGTGTTCAATGGACAAGTCTTCTAGAGCTCCGATGAACAATTTATTACCAAATAAAAATAATTTCTGTAGGTGTCCAAACATTTTTTTAGATATGGTCACTAGGGCCCCCTTTTTATACAAAATTTGATATATTTCTTCAATGGCTCTCGTTGAGCGTAATGTTTGATGCTGAATATGATGGTGCAGGTCAAATTTTGACGAATGCTATGACGGACACATAGACGACCATGGGCAGTGAAAATTTTAGTTTTCTTCACGTTGAACTTGATTTTTTTTACAGAACTGTGACACATGTCAAATTTGGACTATGCACGATATTGTACCGAAAGAAGCAAAGGTTCAATGTGTTCTTTGACGTTGAATACGATGGTACACGCCAAATTTTAATTAATGCTATTAAGGACGTGTACCACGCTACCTTAAGTATGATATCAAATATTAAATTGTGACTGTGGGTTGCACTGACAACGCCCATGTATATTGGTTTTGATTATTTTTTTGCTTATTTTATATTTTGAGTTTGACGGAATCGACAATAATTTTATTAAATGGTAACCCATTTCTTTTATGCGGATTTTCAAGTCTTACTGACTACTGAGTAATAGTTTACAACAGAAAAAAATTACGGCCTCGAATGGGAAAGTTTTTGAGATATATTCGGTTTCGAAGCTTAAAAAATGTACGTAAAGTATAAGTATCTGTTGAATCAAGCATTTTAGTGTTTTACCTAGTACACTAGATGTTTTTATTCTTAATATCGAGTATTACGAAAATATTTAGATGTAGATTATGTTATTTAAAATAAAATCAACAAAGTCTGTTGAATTCAAGATCAACAAATAATCTCTATAGGAAATGGAAAGAATTAATGGTATGTACAAATAATGAATTGTTGAAGCAGCAAGATATACAACATAATCAAAGTAAATGTTCAAAGTGACCTGCAGGCATTCTGTCCGGTAGTCAAACTCCTGGAGAATCTTACCAAGTGTTGCCTGAAACTGCCCGCATTTCGTTACGAATTATCTCCTCTAGCTTGTCGATGGTATTTGGTTTATGCGTCCATGAGAAGTAGCCAGCGAGGTGAAGTCAAGAGATCTAGCAGGGCGTTCGATAGTCCTGCTACGACCAAATCATTGGCAAATACTTGGATTAAATGTTTCCGAACCATGCTCGCAAAGTGGAAAGGCGCATCGTCCTGTTGTTATCATACAATGTTATTGGACATACCTGGATCTTTTATATTTGGGTAAACGACTGCGCGTGCAGGGGCTGATTCATCTCCCAAAAATTCAAGGAATATAAAGTTTTGCCGGTTTACCGTGAAATCGAGATAAAAGAAAACTCTGACGGGCTTACCTGCGGTCATGAGCATAATTGTATAGTTTTTGAACCAAAACCAACCTAGGCAGGTGCCATTTTTCCAGTTTAAAATACTTCAAAACGGAACAATTTCGTGGTCTTATCTCATACTTTTATTAGCCTACATTTTTAAAACTTTTGGAACAGAATATCTTCGCTTGCATTTGGAAATGCACCTTCTTCAGTATTTCACGTTACTTAGGAGTTAGGAAACACCCTGTAGGTAATTGACAAATAACTTTATTAATTGAGAACTTGGGAGTTTCGGCAGAAGGAAGAAAGTTTGGCAACAAAATGGTATCCCCATTCCCTTACCTTTATTTTCTTATACATTTGCTTTCAAAATATGTACTAACAATTTTACTGCCTTTCCTTCCGCTTAACCTACCTACTCTGTGTGCTCATGCTTGCTACACCGTCCACTTCCATAGCAAGAAACCTCTTCTTCACCAATACTTGCGTTTAAATCTCCAATTATTGTTATGACTGTATCTGTGTCTATTTCTTCAAACATATTTTCCAAATTGTCGTTGACAGTTTGCTTAACTTCCTATTCTTTATGCTTTATCCTTTCAGTCGTCTCCACACTAAAAAACTTGTACCAAATATGTTTTTGCCTTTTCCGCCGTTAAGAAATATGTAGGTTACCATATTGCCTCAAGGATTTCTCTTGTCTCTTGAACTTTGAGGAGTTATTGATCATAATGTTTCCATTTGTCTACAGCAGTATTGGATTTCTTTTTAAAATACAGTCTTGCCAATTATAGACCAAGGAAATGTGAACTGACCTGCATCTCAGGGAGACTGTGTCACTGATCTTCCAGTGAGAAGTTCTAGTCCATCCACTGACTATTGGTACACCTACGAGTGCGTTGCAAGTTTAGAAAAGTTATATGCACTTTACAAGTTAGTTTGTTTAAGACGAATAAGCAAGAATTCTTGACTGCTTGTGACGATTGTTTATCTTTAACTCAACTATAGAGGAAGGGTAAGTAAGAAAGGAATCAATAGTGAGGATGGCTGCGTGAACTTTGCCCGAAACAGACAAGTCCGCACATAGATACATAAACATAATATATGCAATAGTAAAAATTACAAAACCAAATGGAACATGCAATTACTTTATTACAGAACTAAAATTTCGTAACATCTAATTTTAGTGAAAGTACAATGCCATGCATATGATTTCTAGGTAACTAAATATTACTCATTTTCTGCAGCGCCATGATGCAGTGGATAACGAGGTTTACCACTAACCGTCGGAAGGCATTTCATTCTCATTATTCTCAGTTACACGTACCAAGACTCCAGTACAAATATCATACACCATAAAATGTAATAGATCTGTAAACTATTTGCAAATGTCTAACTGAGTTCAGTTACATCGCTATCTTACATTTACATGTATTTTAAATGGAATGTCACATCAAAAGCATTTCAAGAACAGAAGTTAAGTTTTGGAAATTACTGGTTGAAATTATTGAATTAATAAAAAATGAAGGCGAATAAATTTCAAATTATAATTAGTGCGCAGGCAGTTATAAACTAGAAACTATTTATGATAAAAGTTGAACTTTCTTTCGTCGATTACTCATTCTTTTGGATATTTTGTTTCGATATAAGTAAGAATTTAGGATGGCAATGCCATCTGTTAGCATTACACTGACATGATGACAAAGCCACCTAGCTGCCAGTTCTATGCCGTGCTGTCTACACTAGACCTAAACTGTTGGTTGAGGTGTAGACAGCATTGCATAGACATGCATTTTAATTTTAATTTTGTTTCGATATTGCAACACTTCTCACTAAGTTGCCTCCCAATGTTTTTCCCATGTTACCGATTATAGTTTTAAGTGCATTTATTTAATTTGATACTAAGCAAAATCTTGTTATCAACTAAAGAATTTCCAACTTATATATATTTTGATTTGGATTCAGAACCAACCTTTGAGATAGGTACTGATCATTAGCTACAGGTAACATTCCTTACACATGTTTATTTAGTGTAGTCGATCTGTTAATGTGGTTGATATGCAAATTTTCTCACGTAATTACAACAGCACCGCAGTATCCAAGACATTCATCTCGAAAGTCAGTTTGGTAAAGGCAGTGAAAAACATGCCGTAAAGGAGCATTATGAATTTCTGCAAGTACAATAAGCCGTTGTCAAAGAGTATAATTTATATCGCGCATTATAAATTATAATAGTATGTAAATAACATTTTTCTGGAGCAAGAGTGACAACCTCGCGTATGTTCAAACGGTGTTAACTGATATTAGCTATTGTTCGAGTGAGGTGATAAATAAATTAGCCTACTCGAAACTCTTCGTTTTGCGTGAAATCTAGAACATAAATTTCATTAAGTGCGTTACCGGTATGGTAGCTTAGTGCGCGCCGGCCCAAGCGATTACTCGAGGATCGCCTATTGAAAAGCAAGCGGAAGAAACGCTTGTGCAATTATGCCTGTAAATTTATTTTATTTCTGGTCGGTGATCTGATAAAGGAACACAGTATTGATCTGAATTGTGTGTATCGATATTTTATTATTCACATTGTTGAGCTCAGTCCCATTATTTACATTATTGTCAGAGTATGGTGATATTTATTGGCCCTTTAAGATACCTCGGTGATTTTGGAGTATTTAGTTTGCCTTATGTCGAACGATATCAAATAAGGTGCAAAAATGTAATCGTAGATTTATCATACCCTTATAATAAGGATCGACCGTATCAGTGTTGTTTCGATCTTAAGAGTCCTCAGTCCAAAACCGCGTCGTGAAATTTGCGGGATCGGTGTACAGCGGGGTAGCGGTAGGCGTATACGACAGACTTCGTGTGTCTCAGTCACACAATCCGTCTCTGTTTCATAAACTAATAATTGCGAACACCAGTTATAGTGAACGGCACCCACATGCATGTGGCTCCTTTCGTTTCCTATTTAAAATCTACGAAAGCATTGCAAGGCCAGCATTGTACAGGATGATTAATTAAGATTGGTCAATCTCTGAACTGGAGATACTACAAACCAAAATATGGCGATTGACCTTAACATGCCTTATGCAAATGCTGCAGGTTTACGAGATACAGGGTGTTCAAAGTTGGAATTTTAATTTGAAATTTCTCAATAATTTTGTGATCTTAACCAGTATCGTCTGGAAAATTGGCAATTTTATGTTTTTTGGCAAGAGAATTACGAATTTAATGCTAAATTTAGCACTATGTATACAGGGCGTTAGTTACACCCTGTTACTTAAGTAAATTACAACATATTTTTTGCCTAACGAGTAATGGCTAAAAGTACTAGAAAATCTAAAAGGCAGTTCCATTTTCAATAAAAAAAGGCATTCTTGTTTATTTCATGTAACTCTATCAGTTTTTGAGTTATTTGCATTTTAAACATTCAGTGTAAAGACTCCTAAGCCACCGTTATTATTTTGACTTTTTTTCAAACAGGCTTGTGTCAGCACAATTTTACTGTCACTAAGTAAGAGTGTTTATTGTATTTTTCTAATTTACTTAGTATTATTTGTAGTAAAAATTCTAAAATAAGAAAATGCCACGACATAATGAATTTGCTAACAGTGAAATACGTGATATGATTTGTGTTTTTGCTCAGTCAAATTATAGTGAACTTGGTGCAGCCAGAAGGTGTTTAGAATTATACCCAAATCGAAGACAACCCAATCAGAAATTGTTCAGACGTATTTACATCCGCCTAGGCGAAATAGGGTGTTTTCGTCCTAAAAGCTTAAATGCTGCTAGAAAAACTGTCAACGTCGATGATGAAGACGAGGTTTTAGTTCGTATTTCGGAAAATCCAGATATCAGTACTCGTGGGTTAAGTGCGGCAACAGTAATAAGCCAATCGTCTATCTGAAGAATTTTAAAGAAAAATAATCTCCATCCATATCACTATACCCCTGTCCAAAATTTGTTACCTCAAGATTCACCAGTTCGCCTACAATTTGCTCAATTTATCCTAGGTAAACAAACCGAAAACCAGGATTTTCTTATTAACTTCCTTTTCACCGATCAGGATACGTTTACTAGGCGATATTTTTAATTGGAAAAACAATCATTTGTGGAACTCCGAAAATCCGCATGCTCTAAAGGAACGTCATTTTCAGCATGAATTCAAGGTAAATATTTGGTGTGGTGTGATATCTGGTTTTTCTATTGGTTCTTTTAACGTCCTCCTAATCTGAACAGGCCCCTCTATTTAAACTTCCTTGAACAAAATTTAAATACAGTACTAGAAAATGTACCACTAGCCATAAGGCGGAACATGTGGTTTATACTAGACGGGGCACCGCCACATTTTTTCTGCCAGTACGCCAATACCTGAATGAACATTTTCCTCACCGGTGGATTGGGCGTGGCAGTGAATTTGTTTGACCACCTAAAAGTCCAGATTTCAACCCTCTAGACTTCTCAATATGGTCACAAATGAAGGACATGATTTACAAAGAACAGTTAATTCCATCGAAGAATTACGATAGAAAATTCAAGAAGTTGCTAATATTATTAAAAATAACCGACAAATGTTATTTAATATCCAAAGATCTTTAAGGACACGCCTTACAAAGTTTATTGAAGTGGAAGGCGGTCATTTTGAACATTTACTTTAAAGTTTTTTTTTATTAGTTACTGATTGTTATTTGTTGCCTTTACTGTTGTTACCTACATTGTAGTAATTTAAAAAAATAAATTCTTTTTACAACAAACAAAATTCATTAAATGTTTAAAATGCAAATAAACAAGAGTGCCTGTTTTTATTGAAAATGGAACTGCCTTTTAGATTTTCTAGTCGCTATAGCCATAACTCGTTAGGCAAAAAATATATGTTGTAATTTACTTAAGTAACAGGGAGTAACTAGCATTAAATTCGTAATTTTCTTGCTAAAAGAAAAGTTGCCAATTTTCCAGACGATACTGCTTAATACCACAAAAGTCTTTCGAAATTTCAAATTAAAATTCCAATTTTGAACACCCTGTATCTCCTAAACCTGCAATATTTGTATAAGGCATATTAAGCTCAATCACCATATTTTGGTGTTCAGTTCAGAGATTGCCCATTCTTAATTAATTACCCTGTATAAATGTATACCTATTCTATATTGTATAACCTCTACTTTCATATTGTAATCATTACCTTCCCATCATCAGGTTTAATTACATTTAATTTACCCTGCACTTGAAGTTATCTAATACGCGTTATAACTATTATTCGGATTTATGATTTTATCAGACTGCAAAACGTTAACACCGTTATAACTTATAGACGAAAAATATATAAAGAACGAATTTTGTAACAAGCTGCAGCAGCAAAAGACTGAACCAATATATTCTTTTTAATAATACTTTTTAGTTACAGTTTGAAGCTGATTTACGAATAATGAAGATATATACTATTCAATTTTAATACGTGGTGCGTCGTGCTCTTTCCTATTTAATTTATTTAATTGTCTTATTCAATTTATTAATTGTCGGGTGTTCGTAACGGAGAATTCGTCAAGAACTTGAAGTAAAGCTAAGGTACAATATCATTTTTGGATACCTGATATTGATGCAGTGCCAAATGGTATTTCGCCCTAATTTCTGATATTGTCAAAAGGTTGTGGTCTGCTTTTCTAAATTAAAATAAATGTAATTTATAGTATTGAAAACAATAACTTAAGTGCAAAAATTATGTATAACTTGTCAGATACTAAAGCGGATTAAATGTATGTACTCGTATTTAGAGTACGTAGTACTCGCATATACGAGTAATATGACGAAAATGATACTATTTACTAGATTTTATTAGATCCTGATTAAGACTACGTAGAGTCAGGTAATAACTTCTCTGCAAGTATAATTTCAAATGCTTCAAGTTAAACGAGATATCTACAGCTTATTTTGCAAAAAATACGTTTAGACGGTTTGGTTATAGCAAAGATTGTTATTTTACATTTCCCGAAGTTATTTTTACTTGTATAGAGAATTGACTGCAGTTATTTACTAAAATAAGCATTACGTATCGATCGAAAAGAAGTTGAATACTATGAAGATCGTAAACTGTAAATTTACTGCTATGAATATCGTGATTTTGCATCTCATCGTATTTTAGACAACGGTGATATAGCCGATGAAACTAGTCCAGTCATACTAGCCTAAATTGATGTAAAATCTATAAAGCAGACTTATACAATTTTTATTTCAAAATAATGTTTGAAATAAATAAAACAAGTTATAGCTACGTGTTGTTTTCATTCKTGTTAGAAATATACTCGTACGTACACACTTTCTTATACCTCAGTCTGATAAAAATGGCTTTACTAAGCATAACTCTATTATTTATTTCCACATCCCACGGATGGAAAGTATTGTAGCGCGAAAAAAAATAAAAAATAGTATCAGTGTGAGTATTATTCGTCCCTACAAATTTTCGGTGCAGCAAACCGTTTAGAAGATATTAGTAAAAAAGCATCACTAAAAAAAACGGTTTTTCATTAATGTCTCCGAAAATACTTAATATATTCAAAAAGTGAAAATACTATCAGGTAGGATATAAATATTCTCACAACATTAAAAACAATCCATAATTTTGACATTTTCGAAATATTTCTACAAAATTAAGAAAAACAAATTTAAAATGAAGTTTAATTTTCTATTCGAAAAGCACTCTTGAAATTTTTTTGTTAAGTTAATAATGTTCGAGTTATTTAAAAAAAACGGATTTAAAAAATTTCTGGATTTTTGATAATATCACGGGAAGTCGTTCTTCTAATAATTTTGCCTTCCCTTTTACCCATTTTAAAGAACACCTGGAAATTTGAACTCCGCACGACAACGTAGATGTATTTATTTACGAAATACACACATATGTTGTATGTACATGTGCCATGTGCCGCACGTATTTAATACGAGCCGTACTACCACGGCAATGGGAGGAGCATCTAGCGAAGTTCATGTAGCAACCGGTTGGTGGCACCACGAGCCACGCGCATTTATTACAATTGCAGATCCTTCGCTGTGCCATTATTTAACAATAACTGAGTAAGAAAAACTCATTCTCTTTTTTTTAGCTGCATTTGAAAATGGTCAAGTGCCATTTAGCTCGGGCCAAATTTTTATATCTATTTCCGTTTACTAGTAAAAAAATTTGAAAGTTTACTAATTTTTTAACACTTTACATGGCTGTATTTTTGTCGTATTTATAAATAAAGAAAAACTGCCCGAGTAGAATTCAGTTTAGACCTTGCTTATTCTGGCTGTGTTTAGAAATCTAATCTGCGAACACTGTATCGCGAGTTATAATGGCACCGGGAAACCTCTACATGCGTTATAAATTTTAAGGGTCTGAGGACTCTTAATAAGGGAGCTATAGCTTGTTAAAAGATACTTATAGATATTGGCTTCATTTCGTACTATATGAAAGCACTTATTCTATTGATATCACTAAAATGTATTTACCCAAAGTACAATCTTAATATTCTTTTTATGAGATTTTTACGGATTAGGTTGCCGAAATATTGTAATAATTGTCTCTTAGGGACAGCTCTTTTTCTATACTGGTAGATTTTGAGACCTTAGAATATCAAACAGCTTTGTCAGATGCGGGGATTGTCATTTAACACCTTAGATAAAATTAAAATACACTAAAGGTATCTTAATGTGCAAATAATAATTTTATTGGACGGCTACATAAATGTGAGTCGGAAGGCAAGCTAAAATGTAAACTATGCTGGTATAATACTAATACTATTGTATGGGACTTTAAACGCCTTACACGATGAAATAGTTTGATATTATTGACAATGTATTCGTTTAAAATGCATGTCTATACAGTTAACACTCTTTAGGAAGTAGTTCCCATAATGGTAGTTAGGTGGCTTTGTCATCGCGTCAGTGTAATGCCGATAGGTGGCACTGCCATCTAATTTTCTACTTACAATGTGTTCGTTTGTACTGTGCTCCATCAGCTCTTACTCTTACTGAAAGTAATCCGTTAAGAATTAAAAATGTCTTACAACTGATGCTGGATGCTTAAACCGCAACATTCGTGAACAACCACACATACACAGAATCGACAATTCTGTTTTTAAATTTAGCATACTCGCATTTTATTTTCCAGCAGATAGAATTAATTACAACCAGTTCATGCAGAGCTGGAAAGCAGAATCGAATCAACCCTTAAAGGATCCCAAAAGAGTTCGTGTCAGTTGAGGAGTGTGCAGAATGTTGCTAAGAAAATAAAAGCAACTGAAGGTATGATCAAGAAAGTTTTTTGACGTCAGACAAAAAACGAAGAAAGATTTTGACATGGGGGTTCTTCGCCGCAACATCTTCAATTCGTGCACTGTGTAAAGAAGGTATGGTTTGGTTACAGTCATGACTATTGAATTATAAACATATGTTCATAATTATTTTATTTGTTTAGCTAAATCATGTTTCAATTCTAATTTATTAGACACCCACAGTGAAGAAATCCACCAAAAATTCAAGAACAAAAATAATTATACGGGTTCTGAAACTAGTATTAGACGATTGGTAAAGAAAATGGGTTTTCGATAGTTGAAAACAGGAGCGAATCGCAAGCTGCTTATGGAAAAACCACATATTCAACAGAGGCGTCTTAATTATTTACTTAGGATAAAGGAATATCGTCAGACCAATAATATTCGTGGACGAGACATATATCCTGTCATCCCATACTCATTTGAAATCGTGGAGCGATGGTACAAAGGATTTTTTGCGCCAACCTATGTCTAAGGGACAAAGAATAATTATTTTAAATGCAGGGAATGAAAATTGATTTATACCAAACGCTCACCTGAGGTTCAAATCGCATAGTAAAACTGGTGATTACCACAGCGAAATGAACTTACAAAACTATAAAAAAGGGTAGAGCAAAAATTGTTACCTAATTTGCCACAATGAAGTGTGCTGGTTCTCTAATATGTGTGCAAGGAAATAATAAATGATGAAATGTTTGCAAAGGAGAAATATTTCATTTTCACCGATTATGTTAAAGGACTGCAATGAAGCACTTTGTTGCAGACAGAAACGCAGACTTCAATTTGAGCTATGCTATATGATGAAAGTTTTCAATACAAATGCTGCACAAGATTGGAAACCATACTGCCAACTTACTAAAATAGGTAGCTGAAGATTTTTTTCTGCAGTAAAGGCTCACTGGACTCTATATGTGACAGTATAATAATCAGAATAATAAAATTATATCTATGACATGTCGCCTGCTTCAAAACAATCTATGGCCAGCTGTTTCGGCTTATAAAGCATCCTCAGCACAGCCGTAGTCCCACCCTCAACGTAGACAATCCCTTATATACACCGAGGTAGACAAGGGGTATGCGATAATTAGGATGTGGACAACATTTTATTATTATTACTATGCTTGAGAACTCCACTCTGTATAGAAATCGTCGCTGGGGACTCTGTCGGCTATAAAACGACCACAGCAAAGTTGGCTATCGTTTCAGGTCAGTTCCCCACAGAGACGAGACCAAATTGCCACTAGATGGCATGGTATTGTCCACATTCTAATTCCCGCATACACTTCGTCTACCTTGGCGTATATAAGGTAAGCCACATTTGTGCCCTGTTGTCTACGTTGGGACTATAGCTGTGCTGAGGATGCTTAATAAGCCGAAACAGCTGTCCACAGATTCTTTTAACGCAAGCGACATGGTATAGATGCTATTTTATTGTTATTGTGTTTATTGTACAGAGACGAGTGGGATAATATCAAGTTGCCATTAGATGACATAGTGTTGTCCCCATCCTTAAAAAGTCCCTAGATAAATAAGGTGCCGTAATTGTCCGCCATTTTAGGACAAAATATTAGCAAGAGATGGGAAATGGAATCAAACCAATTAAATTTAACATTAAATATTATTCTGATGCATAAAATTCGAATGCGTTTCTAATTCCCTTGTCTACGTAGGTATCTGCAAATTTCACTCTCACAGATATCTGACAGTACCAGCACATAATTTTTCAAATGCTTTTTATGAGCTAATTAATACCCATTTAAATTTAATTGATCGGTCGGTGGTACTGGATATTGCTCCGGTTGATGAATGTCTTACCTTTAAAATATGATTAATTTATTAATAGCGGAATTTGTACCCTTGGAAATTGTAGTAAGAATAGCACATTTCCCCACTGCTTCAACTGGAATACTAAGTCATTTATTAAAGATAAAAACTTGCTCATGAATGTAGTAAAATGACTTGTTCTTTAGTTCTTTCACAAAAAGATACAAAAATACAGTTGCTGTAGAAAACGTTACATTCTGCAAAAATATTTCGTACAATCCAAAATACTTTTTGAGTTTTATTCATACCAACCAAACTATTCCGACTACGATGCGCTATAACGATACTACGGCAAATACTACCGTAGCTATTGTTAATATTTCTGCGAAATGCTGTATTTCACATGTGACACTTTCTTTTTTCTGCAGCCATGTTGAATTGAAGCATCTTAACAACTAAATACGCAGTTTTAAATAAGCTATCATTGTTGAAACTTTCTAAAGTTTTTTAAGGCAATGTTTTGGGAACATGTGCCCGAATAATTATGGAAAATATCTTACAATAAACCCATTACACCACACTGTAGAAGTGTCTCATTGGTGTCACCTGTGGCCAAAGTTCTCAATGTTATAGTTTCGGTTATTCGTGTAGGGCAAATAGTTGTTGATGAGCAACATGATTTTATGAAGTGGATTGCGTTTTCACCGATTTAACAAAAGCCTTCCACTTTGACTAGGTGTTGCCAAAGGAGATACTCCAAAAATGCGGTGAGGATTATCTAACTAAATTAATATAATATAATATAATAGATTATCTATGAAGCTAACATTCATTGGTCTTGGTGACCCCTTTTATACCAGATAAATTTTTAAATAACTAATCACATCCCTCAAGCAAAAAGTAATGCCTTCTCCATGATTACTAGCAACTTCGTTGAATTCCTTGCCATTTTTAAATATGCTTATTCACGATCCTATAAACTGAACCAGTCGATCGGACGAGTACCTTCCCCATATTTAGTGCAACGGGTGTCACAATCAATTAAAAAGTGGAACACAAATGTCATTCAAGCATCGCACTGTGAGAGTAACGGTTGTTCGCTTCGACACAGGGGTGTTCATTTTTTGTATGTGGGAGATAATTTATGCGATTTTAACAGACTGGATGTAACAATGGCGCATTATCCAGCCTGCAGTAATTAGTGATCAAGTAGGTGGAAATGTGGGGCACACAGCGCTTTCATCGGGACAAAGAAACAAAAAACCTTTCATACAATAAACGCGAACATCTGCCCGTTTCATTAAAAACAATCCCCACCCGTCCGATTGCTTAGATAGAAAAAACTTGATGCAACTTTGCAGCAAGAACTTCTATGTGGATTAGCGGAAACGAAAAAAAGACCGAATAAAGGGTACTAATAAATCTCGTGGATCTGGTCGCATCTGTCACATTATGCCTCAACCTGGACCGTTCTTTGTTTCGTAACCAGTTTAATTATTGCTAGTTATTCATAAGCACGAAATACGGTCAAGTGTGCCTCTGGGGTGCACGGCGTAGCTCTTAATCGTGTTAAGACGCGGAGCGGAGCATTGTTAATCCCCCAGAGCGGCATTGCCACGTTTTTTCATTAGAACCCCCGCAGATCGAAGTTTCTGCTGTTAAAAATGTAAGTTTATAGTGAAGGTTCAGCTCTACAACTAATGAGTACCGAATGTTGATTTCCATAAATAAAAAGGAGAAAGTAAATTATTATTTAATTAGGTGATTTGTATCGTTTTATAAAATAGGAATATTGAGATCAATTGCGGAATATTATGCCAGCCAAACCGGAGAAGCAAATCATTTTTGAAGACTTATTTCTAGCAATAACGCGTCGGTTTCTGTTTTCAGTTCAGGTATTATAAAGTCGCCACATGTGGAATATCATTTTTGTATATGCATGAATTTTATACAAACAAACCGTCTAATTTGCTTTGTTAATCACAGATGAGACTTAATGTATCTGAATAACAACATCGTTCTATATTATATATAACTTAAAGTGCTATAAAATAAAATAGCGGTCGGGTTTTGCGAAAAGATACTAGATTTTTCAGTATCCTTATATGGAATAAACATGTGCCTAAAGAAGAATAACAAGTAAATGGGTTGAAGAAAACAATATTAAAGAGACTAAACATTTTTTTTGAAATGTAGTTTAAATGCTAATACACTAAACATTATATTGACAACAAGGATTTAAAAAATAACTTATTTGCAAGAATCGCATACGTAAACTACAGCTTCCATCCTTACACAACCTTTACGCGCCTAGCATGACACATGACACACATCACCCAAATTTTTCCCCGTTGATCGGAAGAAAATTAGCCGTTGCAAAAAAGCAGTGCGCTCACTCTGAAGAACTTTTGAAATCACAACTTTGTCCATTTGTAGAAGAATTCCTGTAAATGAAGATCTGTCAAAGCTTGTAAGAGAATCTCTATTTATATTTTTCTTGTCGTGCTTGGGCAAGCCTCATTTTTATCTTTTATTTTTCGTTTCACCTGATCTTTTCTTTGATTTTGTTTTTTTGCTCAATGACTGCATTAATTCTTTGTTGGGTGTTGATGTTATGATCCTTGCCTTTCCTGCCTTTCATCCCGTATTTCGCTGTTGTTGTTGCTAGATTTCTGTTACTTTGCAGTTCTTATGTGTCTTCCTCTTTAAACATGTCCTGTTGCACTGGATACAAGCCATCATCCTTTCACAGCTCCTTCTCCGATTGCACCTTTAGATACGTTACTGTGTTCGCACAAGATCTTCATTGTAAAACTGATTCAATGCTTCCATAACAGACTTATCAAGAGGCGGTATCTTGTGGGTTGTGTGAGGTGGAAGATATAATTTGGTGCCATAGTTCTCTTCAGCAGCTAGAATGTCAGATGGAATGAGTAGAAAAGGGCAATCTTGGCTTGTGCAAACTTTTTCAATGAAATTTGAAACCAGTTTGTAAATAGGTCCATCTGTATCCAGCCTGAGAGATGATACTGAAAAAGGGATTCTGGTGGTGCACCTTTTGAAAGTGGACGCTGGCGGGAAGATCAGAATCTCAGTTGCACTCAAGCATAGTACGGCTGTTAGCAATGATCCTTGTTCTGCTAACGTTATAGATACAATACGACGTTTGCCTTTTAATGCAGGAATGGCCGGACATTTCGATTGGACGATGCAGACCAGCGTTTCGTAGACATAAATATGCGATTCAAAGGAAAATTGTGTGCTCTTCCATTAATTTTTCCCGAAGAGTGAAAAACGCCCTCGCTATTGATGTACCTGTTACCTGTTACAGCTTTCTTATACTTATTATATTTTCATAGCCTTTTAAAAATAAGATCATCAGCTAATTTTTTTCTCAGTAGCAGAACAGAACAAATTTCTTCCATGTTTGATCTTTTCTTAAGTTTCTTACATGAAACTTTAAATAAACAATAAAAATATATGCTACTTACACAGTCCACAATTGGATTCCACCCAGTATCCATAATAAGACACATGGCATTTATTTACCTATTTGAATGAAATTAAGGAGAGGAAAGTACATCTAACTAACGTGCTAACTATATACGTGATATTTGTCACTCTTGGATGCGTTCAAACAAATTCTGTACAAAACTGTTTTCACACCGGCTTCGAAATGTCATGGCACCATGAACACGTGAGTCGCTATTTTTTGAGAGTATGATTTTACTAAAGATTGGTAATGCGGGTTAAGCACCTTCAGAGGGTCAACCCTATAAATTTTAGCTATGAAATGCAGATGGGACCGGTAGTTTTCCATATTTGGCAACTCTACTTTACTATATGTGGTTTGTTAAACGTTCTTCAAAAGTTTTATGTTGTCAATTCGCAAAATCTGGGTGGTGAATTATTTTGAGCATTTCTGGAATCATAAAACTTGGAAAACATTGTCTTAACAAATCGACTACACCATTCCATTGTATCCGCTGGTATACATCATCCAACTGATCCCAAAAAAACTCGATATCGTGTTTTATTTACATTTAAAGTTTAACCAGAACTGTCTAATTATACGTCCATCTCATAATCCGCACGAAACAGTGACTTTATATTTGTGGGTGCATCGTTTTTTTTTCTTGAATAACACGAATTGGAAAACGTGACAGTTGATTATTAACAAAACGGTACAAATGATAATGTGCTTCATCGTGCTTTTCTTTAACTGTTTGGTTTTCCATAATCCAATTATTAACGAATTATCTGCATTTCAAATGGTCATGTTGCTTTGCGTGGCGGTTTTGCTGGTGTTCAGCAGACACCCTCACTGACGAATACAATGTTCTCGACAAATTATACAAGATACAAGGATTTGACAGAGTTTGATTGACTACAACGGAAACAGTTTTACATTTTTTTATTCATCTTCGTTAAACTCGTTAAATGAAATATAAATACCAAGCTACTATAATGTATTTCAATATTTCAAGTAAAAACGCATGACTGTTTTACATCACTATTCATTTAATCGTTAATTTTGTTGACTGCAGATTACTAAAATGTTAAACATTGGGATTGCTTTGTGGGTCTTGTGATACTTCTAAAAACAAAATTTTCTTGAGTCTTAATACTAAGTAGAACCAAATTATTACTATCTTCGATATTAGTCAGAGGTGTATGGCAAATTATCTCTTTAAGATAAGCCCAAAGAAAAGGCCTAGCGGTGTGAGATCTGGACATCTAGCAGGTAACAACTACTTCACTACGGTTTCCGGTTCACCTACGTACGTATTTAAATAATCGGCTAGAATTCTTGCGTTATGTGGTGAAGTCCCATCCTGTTACAATACTACCTTGAGCCTAATATTCAGAAGCACCTCTTCTAGATAGGTAATTAGAAAGTTCATACCTCAAAAAATCTAGATAGATTTGTTCTGTGACTAGTTTTATATTTAGACCTACACTGTGACTACGGATAACTGTACTTAAAAGGATAACGATGTTTGCAATTTGTCATCCTACAAAAATTGGTCCTGTTTGATAGAGATTGCCGGTACATGGCGGCAACCTACAAGTGTAAGATTTTTATATATTTTCCTTTCTTATAATCTTATTCAGAGTGAAAAGCATTCTAATGATCATGCAATAGGAGGACATGACATGGTGATATGTAATATAAATTTTCAATGTGCTCTGAACAGTTACAATACGGATAAGGTTAGGTGCTAAATATTTTAAATTAACTTCTGATTCACAAGTTTAATTACCGTTTAAGTGTTTTTGACTTTATTATAGTTTCCTTTTACTAAATTAGTTGTTTAACGTTCGTTTGGCGAAATTTAAGGTCATTAAGAGCAGGCAAACAAATAAATGTGCGGTAGTACATAGCCTCTTAATTGTTATATTACGATAAGCCTTGTTACTATACGGTAATTTTGTACTCATAACGATAAACTGAATGGTTGGTATTTGTAGTTTTATAACATGAAATGAAAATAACACCTAAAGTTTACCCAGTAAAAAAGAAATTGTGTCACATGGTGCTTAACTTATTAAAATTATACACTTGACATGGAGCGCCACTTGTCGGCAATCGGTAAAAGCTTGCATTCGCCCCGCAAAAAGCAGGGACATTAGCGAATCGTTTATTGGGCATCCTTAGTAGAGTTATTCGTAACTGTGACCATTAACAATCCCACCCCAAACAATAATTCTTTAGGTATTTTGAAAGTGTGTTTCTAAAGCCAACGAGAATTTTTGTGTGACCAGTATTGAGAGCTTTGTTCATTAACTATTCGATTACTATATCATCATATAATAGAACCATCACTGTGTCCTTCGTTTGGTGTAGTTCATTTCTTTTGAAACCAACCATTCTCACGCAAATTTTTCGCTAGTTTTGATCGGATTTCATCATTCCATTAGGAAAGTGGTGTTGGTATAAACCTATAGAAGTTTTTGTTTTTTTTGGACTCGCCATAAATTGAATTCAAACATAATTTAATATAGTACAGAATTGATTTAAGGCGACTTGTCAGAATCAAATGGTTTTCAAGCGTGATGCAGTTTTGAACTCGAAAAGCCAAAAATTAATAATAAAATTTTACTATATACTTCCTAATAATCCTGTTCCTTTATCCTTCTCCAATAATACCATAATAGGTTTGGTGATTGGCAAGAGTTGGAAATAATAGTTTAGGAAGATAAATGGTAGAATACCTGTGCTAAATAGCTTGCAAACTGCAGTTCGGTCAGTTCATAATAGTACTTGTCAACTAAATAGTATCTCTGTACTCCACATATCCGACACGTACCTACCTTTGCAAGCCTTGTCTCTATATGAATAGGGGCATACCTATCTTTTGATGATGATTTTTATCACGTCAATGAACGCCAATTATTATTGATGAAATCAAATATTAATACATCAATAATTTCCGCCAATGCTGTAATAACAATAAATTTAGTTATAGTTATAACAAACTGTACATTAAATACATGGATGATCTTACATAAATCATATAAATGTAATGATGAATAATAAATATAATAGTAAAACGGTTAATTGATTTGTACACAATAATAGCAATAACTGTTTATTGGCAGTATGAAAACCATTTGCAGATATATGGTAAACTTGTTTATCAACCCAGTTAAACGGTTTATGACTATATTCATTGGAATTACAGCTAACAATTTATTAAAACAATGCATAAAATGTCACCTAATAAGTAACAAATCTGGTCATAACCTAATGAAAATAAGATCATTGCACCGACAAACTCCTTATTTGGACAAATTTCATTGTTCTTTTTTCCTGACTAAACTATCACACTAATTAAACGTACGTTCGTTTTTAGTTCAGTGTGAATTTGCATATATTACATTACTTTCATAGTTGTATTGCCATTATCATAGTTTCAACTATTTTCTTTCATATCCCATAATGTTGTCTTGTAAAATATGTGCGAATCTCTTAAAAACATTACAGTGCAGATCTTTCACCTTTATTTATCTAGGTCATTCACTTTCCTAATTCACCATAGTTGTTCGCAATTTGCATCAATTCATCAAATGTTAATGAGTCTTTATTATTTCATAATTTAAACATGGAATGCGGCGTAGGTATGCAGCCACAAATAAAAAGAAGCTGGTACTTATTAAATCCAGTAACATTAATTATGCAAGTACAAAAGGAGAAGCTGGCGTAGTATGCGAGTAGTGTGGGCTTAACAGGCGGGCATATATGTTACACTGAAGTGTTTAAATATTAATATTTATAAATTGACTTAGCCTGAAGAGGTGATAGGTTAAACGGCTGAGGTGTGGCCGATCGGTCCTGGTCCAAACCATCGGAATTTTTAAAAATCAGCTACGCCTTTTAATTGAAGTGCTCGCAGAGAAAACAATGTTAATTGCTTGATGGATGGTTCTCGATATGCGTACTGGAGAAACAATGGCTACATGACTGTGGAATTAACTTTTTGAATTGCTTTAATTCTTCCGTGCAGCCAAAGGTGTCTGTTTTAGATGAGTGAGGTCTTCGGTGAGTCAGCATTCAATTAATTATAAAACTGGCCTTAGACAGCCAGTCACTGATAAACAAGGGTGTGCGCTCTTAATGATTCCTATTCAGATGCCAAACGTTGGGTTGCTAATACTCATCATCTGGTTGGAATATTAAATTTCGGTGCTTGATAGACACCAGTAAATATTATTCTTGGATACCTACAGCGAAGGGTTATGCCTCATTGCTTTTATGTATCGATTGGACTGTCGGACATTATGTCTTGCTTTATATTTACACATTATTTGTAGGGGAAATTAACAATACATTCCGCCATTTAGTGGTGTTGCAAAGGTATGAACAATTCAAAAGGTCATCTACTACTTGAGATGAGAGAGGTTAGCAAGTATGTACGAGTACATAAAATTATTATTACTAAAACTTGGCTATTTACTTTTAACTGCACCACATTAGAATAATAATGTTTCTAAATAAAGCTCAGTTTCCATACCGTTATTACATAATCGGTATACATAGGTACAGCGTGGCATTCTTCTGTCGCTTCTTTATTATGAGTTTTAGAAAAAAAGTACTATATACCAAATTCTACCTTATTTTTAAAGAGCTATTAACCAAAAATATCTTCATTTATATAGGGTGTTCCAGTTCTGCTGTACCGCACGCATTATTTACTTTAAATTGAACACCCTATGTATTGTTACATTTTAGAATTCTTTCTTGAAATTAAAGGACAGCTGTTTCGACTTATAGATCCTCCTCAGCATAGCTATAGTCCCAACTCAGACAACACGGCATAGATGTGGCTTTCCTTATATACGCCAAGATAGGCGAGATGTATGCGAGAATTAAGATGTGGAGAATACCATGCCATCTAGTGGCAATTTGGTATTATCAACTCATCCGAACGGTAGCCCACTTTGTTGTGGGCGTTTAAACACCGACAGAGGTCCCCAGCGACGATTTCTGGAAAGAGTGCACTCGTGCAGTTTTCAAGCATAATTATGATAAAATTACATTTATGCCATGTCGCCTGCGTCAAAACAATCTGTGGACAGCTGCTTCGGCTTATAAAACCTCCCTAGGACAGTTATAGTCCCAACGCAGACAACACGGCATAGATGTGGCTTTCCTTATATACGCCAACGTAGACGAGGTGTATACGAGAATTAGAATGTGGAGCATTTATGTGCAATTTGGTATTATCCACTTCATCTTTTAAGAATACAAAATGTAATTAATCATATGTATGTATGTTTTCTTAATACAGTCATCACCATTATGATTATTATTTTTTGTTTGTTTTAGCACTGCTATTTGCTGGCACGGTCTTACCATTTGCCAAGAGCACTCTCGTGTCCTTCATAGCAAGTGGCATATTGCTATCCTAGTGTTTTTTCTTATTATGTGTGCTGTTTCAGTTGTTTTCTTTTGTATAGATTCCATTATGTGTTCATTCCATGGAACTCTTTTTAATCACACCGTAAGATTATATTACAGTTCCAGCGGCACCTATTGTGATAGAAATAATTGATATTTTTAGCTCCAACAATCTTTGTATCTATATTTGCAGGTATTTTAGTATTTTCTACACCTCTTTTTCTTTTACTGTTCCGTCAGATGGTATTGCTACGTCTATTTTAAGGCAAGTTTTATCCTGGGTTGTTTTTAATTATTATATCCGGTTTGTTTATGTTATTTTTGTATCTGTTTGTGCTTGTGTATTTCATAAGATCGTAAAATTTTTATTTTGTTTTCCCGCTTTTGGTGTGTTGTCATACCACTTTTCTGTCACTGATATGTTGTAGTCTTTGCCCAGTTTGTAATCTAGGGTCGAACAGACTTTGTGTCTATTTATATTATTCATTTTTAGCAAGTACTGGACATCCCGTTGTTATATGTTTTTACTGTTTAATCATATTCTTTACACAGTCTACATTTGAAATCTATTTTCTATTTAAATATTTTACGTTTTATATAATTTATGAAAATTGCTTGATTTTGCGCCGCTACTAGCAATGAATCTGTTTCTCCTTTTAGTTTACCTTTGCGTAACCACCTGAAAGTTTTTTCTCTATCTATTTCTGAATTTTCTGTTTACCGTTTATATTGTCCATGCAACGGTTTTTCTCTCCATTTTGCTTCGATTCCTTTCTCTATTTCTTCTCTGCACTGCTGTTTAAGTTTTTCTGTTTGCTCTGTGTTTTTCTGGCATTTGCCTTTCTCAGATTTTTCTTTTTTTAAATAAAGCTTTGCCCATTTTTCTCCTTGTGTAGGTATATCCTTTTCTGGTCTTTTTATCTTCCATTCTTTAATCACTTCAGTTAGTCTGTTGTTCTTATTTTGTTTCATGTAGTTTGCTAATTCTTGCAAGGTTAGGAGTTTACGTATTTTCCGTCTATTTTTTTACTTCTTCTTTACAGTCAAAGATGCCAAAACTGTTTGACATTACTGGATGTGCGAGCACCGTTATACTTGTTAAATTATTTTTTTCACGTTAGTTTGTGTATTTCTTTCATCCAGTTTGATGTTATCTTTATTTTGCTTTTCTCTAGCGTGGCCTTGTCACATTTATTCATTAGAAAGTTCATTTTTATATCGTCACTGAAAGCTTTGACGATTAAGAAAAGGCCTTCTAATTCTCGCTCATTTTTAGTTTTAAGTCGTCAATATAAAAAAGATGGCTTATTTCTTTCTTATTCTTTTTAGTATGTATCCTTTCTTAATATAACCTGCTGCTTATAATCGCTGTTAAGTTTTTATAAATGGTTGGTAAGCAGAATTATATGCCGGTAATTTTTACTTTTTCAATTCTTAATTCTGTTAACCATTTGGGAATAGTTTCCAGGTTCGCCATAATGTTGTATGCTCTAGCAAGTGTTGCTTTGCTTTTAAGTTTTTCTGCCAGAAATGTTGTATTCCGTCCGGTCCAGGACTCTGGCAACAACTTATTTCTTCTTATACAGGTAATAAAAATCAACGATGAATAGAAAATTCTGATATTTTGTTTCATTAAGCCAGATTTATCTAAAAATGGTTTCATGCCAAAGAAAGTTGGAAAAAGTTACTGGAGTTACACAATGCATTACCGCTTATTTCAAAAGGAACATTACATCGATTTAGCTGAAACAAAAAGAATTGTTATTTTTATTTGAACTGAGAAGAGATGACATTATCGCAGTATCTGTAGCTGGTAGAAAGTTTTCTAAAGTCTTTAGTATTTATATGTTGGTTCGAAAACAAACTCAGGTACGACTAAGGTATTTTCTTCTTAATTTGGATTTCTGACTGTTATCAGCAAAGTAGGTTTAGTTAGTAAAACCATACTATTTTTAGGGTTGTCTGTTGTGCTATTGTCGCTTAATTTAGAATCAAACAACGATTTTGTATTCTTCTTTATACTCGACACACCACACAAATTCTGCTAGAGGGAGCGATAAAACGCCTTTGTTAGTTAATGAAACTTAAAAGTAATTTTAAAACACTGCCGCGCTTTTTCAGACTGCAATTTGAATCTTTTACCCGTTGGACATTGCGAACGTAATCTGCGTAAAATAATCAAGCTGCAACCCTCGAGTACTTAAGAGATATAGAGGGTAGTTAATTCAGCGGGTCGTGCTAATTGTAAATTCATATGCAAATGTGTTCATTGGCATGGCAAAGTATTAATCTCAACTCATTATTTCACAGCTTTTAACCCCATCAGGGTGGCTGTCGCGCCGCATCTGCTCCCGGCGGAATAATATTTGTTTCGTCGGAGCGAAAGGGTTGCAAGAAACAACGGAAGTAATAATAGTACACTATTACATTTTTTTGATTGCGAGATAAGCTCCCCCACTCAATGGGCACGATGTAGCTAGGGGAACGACGATGTTCTAAAATGAATGCTGAGTTTAGGACAATTCGTTAGACAGTTTTGTAGTAGCTATTGTTCTTACCAAAAAAATAATTTCATATGTAGTTTGCGAATAAAAACTAAATCCTAATTGTACTTTTAAGTATTTCCAGAGCTTGTTTTATTGTTGTAGTAGAAACTTAACTATATTATTGGATAATAAACTCAGTGGGTACTAAACAGAGTAATAATTGTGGTAATTATGCTAGTATAGGAATTGTTTGAATACAGCTTGCGCAGTAAGGTTGTTCTGCTCTGCTATATATACCTGATCGTGATGAAACTTTCCCGGAAATTCACGAAATCATTTATCAGAAGAGGATGCCCTAAGCTCATTAAGGAAGCAAGTGACCTGCTCCAGTTACCTTATACTTATGTTTTTACAAAATGGCATGTTGAAAGTGGAAAAAATTTGAAAGAAGAAGACCTTTTAGTGGAATCGAGGAAAGGTTTGGGTAAGCAAAGTTTAACGAATAAGTAATTACGTTGTAATTAAGCGTGCTGTTATTTTAACCATTTAGGAACAGAAATTTAAAAAGTTTAATATAGAAGTAATGGACATGTCATAAACAAAATATATTCCACGGCGTTTTTTAATTTTAAAAACAAAATTTTGATGATGAAAACACTTATAAAAGTATGACCATTATAAAACA
>QCXZ01000003.1:34021626-34165073 GCA_025024175.1 Rhyzopertha dominica | reverse complement strand
GGAGACGCGGGTTGGATCATGATACTGTACTGTAGTTGATGCCGAAGAGGCAAACCCTTAATCAAGTTATGAATTTTTTTTTTAATATATCAAGGATTTATGTTTATTACAACAGGAAATTGGAATAGTTATCACATGCAGCAGCTATGATAATGTATCATCGTGTAGTTCATGCCGAAGCAGCAGCCCATAATTAAGTTATAATAGATTTTTTTAAATTATTAAAGTGTTCAGTTTCTCCTTTTTTAAGCAGTGTTGGGGCTGAAATTGCTGACCCCAGAGGATATTCTTTGCTCCAGAGTATCAGGGTTGTCACTAGGAGCAATATAACTTTATATTCTATGTGACACACTAAAGCCCTTTGGAATGCGTCTGTCACAGTGTATCTATTTAAAGTTTTATTAGCCTCTCTTAATTAAGGAAACAAACAAAACAGTAGTCTCAACATGTCCGGAATGTTCAGTGAGGAGCTAGGAGTTTATTTCAAGATTCACTTGATATGGTTTATGGCGGCAGTGTCTTTTTTGATTTATTTGCAACATGTTATGCTGCAAATTCCGAGCGACAAGTTCGCACATATTTGAAAATTCCGCGTTTCAGATATTGTTTCTACAATCCGGCGTGCTGAAGACGTTAGTGTGCGGCATTAATATGATAATGAAGATCATATTTGTTATTATTGATGATAGTATCAGGAGAACACGTACTTTTAATCCCACTCGTGAAGCAGCTGAGTGTTCGGATAAAGTATGGTATGTTTCAGCATAAGTTATAATGAGCGCCCGGTTGTCTTGTCGGACGTCGGTCGGGCGTTGGAGAATTTACACCTGACAATAGTTGATTCTCTGCTGGACGCCCACTTGAGTAATGAATAATCTGCCACTCCTTGTACAGCAGATAGAGTTGTAAGGGTACTGAATGCCACAAAAATCTTTCGGTGCCTCGTAATAAACCTGACACTGTTGCAAATCCAAGAAGTAAGCAGCACGTTATACTCCAAGAATATCGTGGGGAAGCTTGGAAGTATTACCATTATGTGGGGACTGTTTTACCTATATCACTTTAGGGACAGTGCCATTTAGTTTGCCATGCATACGCTTGTATACTGACACCTCCTCCCTCTCCTGTTTACCTTTAATTACATTTTCCAAAATTATACCCAATAATAACGTAGGTTGCCATGTCGAACTCATTTTTAAAACTAAATTTTTCTCATAGTTTCCCAGCTGTACCCTATAAAATGAATACACAAAATAAAAAGGAAAACTCTGCGAATGCAGCAGCATTAGAATATTAACGCCAACAGCGGCTATGATATCAACTACCCATTACCTAGAATACATTATAACATCATTTCACTTTCCCCCGTTCCATATGGCTGTTTTTATATGGTATGTAGTCTAAGGTTATCTACACTGATGTTACTAGCCTTCTAGGTAAGTTGGTTTGCCCAATTCCTGTTTCTCCATCAGCATCGAGTCATAATACTTATTAAAAACTCAAAAATTATTCTATCTATATACATCTATTAGGTTTCTTTTAAAACGAATAGTCGATTTGCAACCCAGTGGCCTAAACGTGCTTGATATTTTCCAATTATGGTTATTGGTTTAGCCAACGCTTTGTAAAATTCATTGAATAATACGATGCATCTCTAGCCTTACTGCATATCAGCTTCTCTTCCTTTTTGTTACCAGTTGCATTATATATATTATTATATATTATATATTATGTATTTTTACAGCTTTTTTATCTTATACAGAATCGGTTAATTTTTATCATTTTTCTCGACGTCTTTAATATTCATAACTTTTTCATCACGCTCTTTTGTATAATCTGTTGAAGGTCCGTTTGTTAATAGAATCTTTTGGTTTGTGTTTCTTCTATATGTCTGGTATTCTTTCACTTGTTAGTAAACATTTACCGAAAGATCCTTTTAGTTTCTCAATAGACTATTTATCAACTGGTCTCTTTTATCTCGTATCCAGTTCCTCGTCGTAATTCTTCTATTTTGTATAGCGTTTTTCTTACGTTACAGGTTATATTTTTTTTGTAATAACGCTTTCTTCTACTTGATAATTATTTCAGTTTTCATCAACTCTTCTCTTATATTTTACAATCTTCTCTAGCTTCACATACCAACACGTGGTCAATCGATTTCTGTGTTTGTTTTAAAATGTATAAATATATTAATACAAAAAATACTTGCAATTTCTAACTAAATTTTCGTAATAATATCGAACAATAGTAGTTACTTACTATTAATTGAAATACATATAAACATGATTGTTAAACAGCAAAGAAACAATAGTTCAAGTTGTTAGATAATGTGTTAAAAATAGACTCCATGTTAGTAAATATATCACTTGGTTAAAAATTTCTGGAGTGTTGCCAGTGTTACTTGCCCTTACAATAGGATATCGAAGGACGTCCCCTATATATAGTGATTAAAAGTCGTTTCTAGCAAAATGAGGTGTTCAATGGACAAGTCTTCTAGAGCTCCGATGAACAATTTATTACCAAATAAAAATAATTTCTGTAGGCGTGTCCAAACATTTTTTTAGATATGGTCACTAGGGCCCCCTTTTTATACAAAATTTGATATATTTCTTCAATGGGTCTCGTTGAGCGTAATGTTTGATGCTGAATATGATGGTGCAGGTCAAATTTTGACGAGTGCTATGACGGACACACAGACGACCATGCGCAGTGAAAATTTCAGTTTTCTTCACGTTGAACGTGATTTTTTTTACAGAACTGTGACACATGTCAAATTTGGACTATGCACGATATTGTACCGAAAGAAGCAAAGGTTCAATGTGTTCTTTGACGTTGAATTACGATGGTACACGCCAAATTTTAATTAATGCTATTAAGGACATGTACCACGCTACCTTAAGTATGATATCAAATATTAAATTGTGACTGTGGGTTGCACTGACAACGCCCATGTATATTGGTTTTGATTATTTTTTTGCTTATTTTATATTTTGAGTTTGACGGAATCGACAAGAATTTTATTATTTTCTTTCTTCTTTTATGCGGATTTTCAAGTCGTACTGACTACTGAGTAATAGTTTACAACAGAAAAAATTTGCGGCCTCGAATGAGAAAGTTTTTGAGATATATTCGGTTTTGAAGCTTAAAAAATGTACGTAAAGTATAAGTATCTGTTGAATCAAGCATTTTAGTGTTTTACCTAGTACACTAGATGTTTTTATTCTTAATATCGAGTATTACGAAAATATTTAGATGTAAATTATGTTATTTAAAATAAAATCAACAGAATCTGTTGAATTCAAGATCAACAAACAATCTCTATAAGAAATGGAAAGAATTAATGGTATGTACAAATAATGAATCGTTGAAGCAGCAAGATACACAACATAATCAAAGTAAATGTTCAAAGTGACCTGCAGGCATTCTGTCCGGCAGTCAAACTCCTGGAGAATCTTACCAAGTGTTGCCTGAAACTGCCCGCATTTCGTTACGAATTATCTCCTCTAGCTTGTCGATGGTATTTGGTTTATGCGTCCATGAGAAGTAGCCAGCGAGGTGAAGTCAAGAGATCTAGCAGGGCGTTCGATAGTCCTGCTACGACCAAACCATTGGCAAATACTTGGATTAAATGTTTCCGAACCATGCTCGCAAAGTGGAAAGGCGCATCGTCCTGTTGTTATCATACAATGTTATTGGACATACCTGGATCTTTTATATTTGGGTAAACGACTGCGCGTGCAGGGGCTGATTCACCTCCTAAAAATTCAAGGAATATAAAGTTTTGCCGGTTTACTGTGAAATCGAGCTAAAAGAAAACTCCGACGGGCTTATCTGCGGTCATGAGCATAATTGTATAGTTTTTGAACCAAAACCAACCTAGGCGGGTGCCATTTTTCCAGTTTAAAATACTTCAAAACGGAACAATTTCGTGGTCTTATCTCATACTTTTATTAGCCTACATTTTTAAAACTTTTGGAACAGAATATCTCCGCTTGCATTTGGAAATGCACCTTCTTCAGTATTTCACGTTACTTAGGAGTTAAGAAACACCCTGTAGGTAATTGACAAATAACTTTATTAATTGAGAACTTGGGAGTTTCGGCACAAGGAAGAAAGTTTGGCAACAAAATGGTATCCCCATTCCCTTACTTTTATTTTCTTATACATTTGCTTTCAAAATATGTACTAACAATTTTACTGCCTTTCCTTCCGCTTAACCTACCTACTCTGTGTGCTCATGCTTGCTACACCGTCCAATTCCATAGCATGAAACCTCTTCTTCACCAATACTTGCGTTTAAATCTCCAATTATGGTTATGACTGTATCTGTGTCTATTTCTTCAAACATATTTTCCAAATTGTCGTTGACAGTTTGCTTAACTTCCTATTCTTTATGCTTTATCCTTTCAATCGTCTCCACACTAAAAAACTTGTACCAAATATGTTTTTGCCTTTTCCGCCGTCAATAAATATGTAGGTTACCATATTGCTTCAAGGATTTCTCTTGTCTCTTGAACTTTGAGGAGTTATTGATCATAATGTTTCCATTTGTCTACAGCAGTATTGGATTTCTTTTTAAAATACAGTCTTGCCAATTATAGACGAAGGAAATGTGAACTGACCTGCATCTCAGGGAGACTGTGTCACTGATCTTCCAGTGAGAAGTTCTAGTCCATCCACTGACTATTGGTACACCTACGAGTGCGTTGCAAGTTTAGAAAAGTTATATGCACTTTACAAGTTAGTTTGTTTAAGACGAATAAGCAAGAATTCTTGACTGCTTGTGACGATTGTTTATCTTTAACTCAACTATAGAGGAAGGGTAAGTAAGAAAGGAACCAATAGTGAGGATGGCTGCGTGAACTTTGCCCGAAACAGACAAGTCCGCACATAGATACATAAACATAATATATACAATAGTAAAAATTACAAAACCAAATGGAACATGCAATTACTTTATTACAGAACTAAAATTTCGTAACATCTAATTTTAGTGAAAGTACAATGCCATGCATATGATTTCTAGGTAAATAAATATTACTCATTTTTTGCAGCGCCATGATGCAGTGGATAACGAGGTTTACTACTAACCGTCGGAAGGCATTTCATTCTCATTGTTCTCAGTTGTACATACCAAGACTCCAGTACAAATATCATACACCATAAAATGTAATAGATCTGTAAACTATTTGCAAATGTCTAACTGAGTTCAGTTACATCGCTATCTTACATTTACATGTATTTTTAATGGAATGTCACATCAAAAGCATTTCAAGAACAGAAGTTAAGTTTTGGAAATTACTGGTTGAAATTATTGAATTAATAAAAAAATGAAGGCGAATAAATTTCAAATTATAATTAGTGCGCAGGCAGTTATAAACTAGAAACTATTTATGATAAAAGTTGAACTTTCTTTCGTCGATTACTCATTCTTTTGGATATTTTGTTTCGATATAAGTAAGAATTTAGGATGGCAATGCCATCTGTCAGCATTACACTGACATGATGACAAAGCCACCTAGCTGCCAGTTCAATGCCGTGCTGTCTACACTAGACCTAAACTGCACTGATGAGCTGTAATGACAGCGAAATAGATCTATCTGCAGTTGGTTGAGGTGTAGACAGCATAGCATAGACATGCATTTTAATTTTAATTTTGTTTCGATGTTGCAACACTTCTCACTAGTTTTAAGTTGCCTCCCAATGTTTTTCCCATGTTACCGATTATAGTTTTAAGTGCATTTATTTAATTTGACACTAAACAAAATCTTGTTATCAACTAAAGAATTTCCAACTTATATATATTTTGATTTGGATTCAGAACCAACCTTTGAGATAGGTACTGATCATTAGCTACAGGTAACATTCCTTACACATGTTTATTTAGTGTAGTCGATCTGTTAATGTGGTTGATATGCAAATTTTCTCACGTAATTACAACAGCACCGCAGTATCCAAGACATTCATCTCGAAAGTCAGTTTGGTAAAGGCAGTGAAAAACACGCCGTAAAGGAGCATTATGAATTTCTGCAAGTACAATAAGCCGTTGTCAAAGAGTATAATTTATATCGCGCATTATAAATTATAATAGTATGTAAATAACATTTTTCTGGAGCAAGAGTGACAACCTCGCGTATGTTCAGACGGTGTTAACTGATATTAGCTATTGTTCGAGTGAGGTGATAAATAAATTAGCCTACTCGAAACTCTTCGTTTTGCGTGAAATCTAGAACATAAATTTCATTAAGTGCGTTACCGGTATGGTAGCTTAGTGCGCGCCGGCCCAAGCGATTACTCGAGGATAGCCTATTGAAAAGCAAGCGGAAGAAACGCTTGTGCAATTATGCCTGTAAATTTATTTTATTTCTGGTCGGTGATCTGATAAAGGAACACAGTATTGATCTGAATTGTGTGTATCGATATTTTATTATTCACATTGTTGAGCTCAGTCCCATTATTTACATTATTGTCAGAGTATGGTGATATTTATTGGCCCTTTAAGATACCTCGGTGATTTTGGAGTATTTAGTTTGCCTTATGTCGAACGATATCAAATAAGGTGCAAAAATGTAATCGTAGATTTATCATACCCTTATAATAAGGATCGACCGTATCAGTGTTGTTTCGATCTTAATAAGGGAGCTATAGCTTGTTAAAAGATACTTATAGATATTGGCTTCATTTCGTACTATATGAAAGCACTTATTCTATTGATATCACTAAAATGTATTTACCCAAAGTACAATCTTAATATTCTTTTTATAAGATTTTTACGGATTAGGTTGCCGAAATATTGTAATAATTGTCTCTTAGGGACAGCTCTTTTTCTATACTGGTAGATTTTGAGACCTTAGAATATCAAACAGCTTTGTCAGATGCGGGGATTGTCATTTAACACCTTAGATAAAATTAAAATACACTAAAGGTATCTTAATGTGCAAATAATAATTTTATTGGACGGCTACATAAATGTGAGTCGGAAGGCAAGCTAAAATGTAAACTATGCTGGTATAATACTAATACTATTGTATGGGACTTTAAACGCCTTACACGATGAAATAGTTTGATATTATTGACAATGTATTCGTTTAAAATGCATGTCTATACAGTTAACACTCTTTAGGAAGTAGTTCCCATAATGGTAGTTAGGTGGCTTTGTCATCGCATCAGTGTAATGCCGATAGGTGGCACTGCCATCTAATTTTCTACTTACAATGTGTTCGCTTGTACTGTGCTCCATCAGCTCTTACTCTTACTGAAAGTAATCCGTTAAGAATTAAAAATGTCTTACAACTGATGCCGGATGCTTAAACCGCAACATTCGTGAACAACCACACATACACAGAATCGACAATTCTGTTTTTAAATTTAGCATACTCGCATTTTATTTTCCAGCAGATAGAATTAATTACAACCAGTTCATGCAGAGCTGGGAAGCAGAATCGAATCAACCCTTAAAGGATCCCAAAAGAGTTCGTGTCAGTTTGAGGAGTGTGCAGAATGTTGCTAAGAAAATAAAAGCAAATGAAGGTATGATCAAGAAAGTTTTTTGACGTCAGACAAAAAACGAAGAAAGATTTTGACATGGGGGTTCTTTGCCGCAACATCTTCAATTCGTGCACTGTGTAAAGAAGGTATGGTTTGGTTACAGTCATGACTATTGAATTATAAACATATGTTCATAATTATTTTATTTGTTTAGCTAAATCATGCTCAATTCTAATTTATTAGACACCCACAGTGAAGAAATCCACCAAAAATTCAAGAACAAAAATAATTATACGGGTTCTGAAACTAGTATTAGACGATTGGTAAAGAAAATGGGTTTTCGATAGTTGAAAACAGGAGCGAATCGCAAGCTGCTTATGGAAAAACCACATATTCACCATAGGCGTCTTAATTATTTACTTAGGATAAAGGAATATCGTCAGACCAATAATATTCGTGGACGAGACATATATCCTGTCATCCCATACTCATTTGAAATCGTGGAGTGATGGTACAAAGGATTTTTTGCGCCAACCTATGTCTAAGGGACTGTTACGTGTCAAATTGACACTAAAAAAAACTAGTATGCATTGCAAGTGGCTCTTGGTAACATTTTTCCGCTAAACAAAAAAAAATGTCAAAACTGACACTAGAAAAAGCGACTTGAGTTCTTGCCCGGATGGTGTAATCATCAACGCTAACTGAATTGCAACCAAGATATCCAGGGGATATTGTGGAATTCTTCAGTGGATTGAATTCATTGTTAGTGAACTGGAGAAGTTGGATTGTTGTTGTTAATTTCTCCTACCGGAAACGGGATCGTTTGAGCACCATCATAGGCGTGCGATTGTCGTTGAATTTTGATATTGGATTTTATTTGGAAACCCTTAGCGATTAAGGTAACGTTACAAACATTTGCATGTCATCTTTCTTTCATACCTTGAATGTTGTAGGGTTTTGTGGGACGGGTTATAAAAGCCTACGTGCTTGTTCCCGATATTTTTTTGATCCTCCTATCGACGTCATACTGAATACTGGAAATTGTTACCTGAAAATTTAATAAGGGAAAAGTACTTACCTGTGTCACGCTACGAAGGTGGTTCGTTGTGATTTTCGAACATTCTCTTGGAAGGAGGCCTGATTAACTGGACGATTCGTGAGCAAGGATACTTACCAGTATACATTAACAAAATCGTTATTTAGTTGCTAAAGATTGCCGTTAGAATTGTTGTGATTTTCTTTGCTTCTTTACTTTGTGATGATTTAAAAAGATCAATCATTTAATCAATTGAAATTGTACCTAGCTTTGATCACTTGCTATACGTTGAATAGTTGCGTTTTTTTTTCTTGTCTCTTTTGTTAAACCTCAATATTTTGTGATAGATTCTTGTTTACGCCGACGGGAGCCCATTTCTGTTTATACGATTACTATACGCGTTGTCCTAATTAGGCTACAGAACGTTCGCGCTGTTACGTCTGGCCAGTACGAGCATCGCAGCGGCACGTTGCGGATAATTCTGAAATTTCTATTAATATTTTTCTTTATTAAGCCATCGTTCTTTTTTTCTTGCGTCCCGAGAGCTAGACAAGTCCATATTAATCAGATAAATAAAATTTTGATAAGTAAACTAAGCAACGTGTGCAATTGGATCCCATTTCTTGTAAATTGTAAATACACATCATCTTGTATATTGACTTAGTGGTATCATTATATACTATTTTTTATCTGCGTTGTAAATATTGTAAAATTGCATTTCATCTAACCTGGTAGGGGTTGAAGCGAGATAGTGTCAAGGCTTGAGAAAGAAAAATTCTATAAACCTACCTGGCGCCCAATTTTAAAAATAATAGAAATAGTTAAGACTCTGAAGGGTAAATTTAATTCTTTTTTTTAATAAAGATTTAACTACCCCGACCCTTCTCCACTGAGTGTGGCCGAGCCCAGGTCTCGCGACAAGTAAACGCGTAGCAGAACAAAGAATAATTATTTTAAATGCAGGGAATGAAAATTGATTTATACCAAACGCTCACCTGAGGTTCAAATCGCATAGTAAAACTGGTGATTACCACAGCGAAATGAACTTGCAAAACTATAAAAAAGGGTAGAGTCCTTAGTCCTTCCACAAAAAGATACAAAAATACAGTTGCTGTAGAAAACGTTACATTCTGCAAAAATATTTCGTACAATCCAAAATACTTTTTGAGTTTTATTCATTCCAACCAAACTATTCCGACTACGATGCGCTATAACGATACTACGGCAAATACTACCCTAGCTATTGTTAATATTTCTGCGAAATACTGTATTTCACATGTGACACTTTCTTTTTTCTGCAGCGATGTTGAATTGAAGCATCTTAACAACTAAATACGCAGTTTTAAATAAGCTATCATTGTTGAAACTGTCTAAAGTTTTTTAAGGCAATGTTTTGGGAACATGTGCCCGAATAATTATGGAAAATATCTTACAATAAACCCATTACACCACACTGTAGAAGTGTCTCATTGGTGTCACCTATGGCCAAAGTTCTCAATGTTATAGTTTCGGTTATTCGTGTAGGGAAAATAGTTGTTGATGAGCAACATGATTTTATGAAGTGGATTGTGTTTTCACCGATTTAACAAAAGCCTTCCACTTTGACTAGGTGTTGCCAAAGGAGATACTCCAAAAATGCGGTGAGGTTTATCTAACTAAGTTAATATAATATAATAGATTATCTATTGACAGATTGCAAGCAGTATGTATTTATTGATACTGTTATGACTGCCTCGTCGGGTCCACAAGGTTCATACCTGGGTCCCATATTGTTTTTGTTACATTTCAGTGACGTAGTGAAGGTACATTTTTTCCGATGTCATTCTGTTAACGAGTGCAAATTGGTTCAACAAGATTTGAAACCATTATGCAATTTTGTGAAATAAATAGATTGGAATGTTTCTAAGTAGTGTAAGGTTTTAAGGTTTAGTCGTAAAACACACTCTACACTATTATTAACTATTTTATAAGAGAGCGCAGGCTGAAGAATGTTGGCGAATTTCCAGATTTGGGTGTTACGGTAGATAATTACTTAACTTACACCATGCGCATAGTAATGAAATTATATTATTTATCTTACGATCTTCCTGGGAGTTTGAAATGATGCATCCGTAATAATTATACTTTTTATTTTTCTTGTGAATCCAGTAAAATGCCCATTAGTTTTAAAAATGTTTGAACTGCATGTTTCCGACCGCTGCGTCATAGGTTCTCCCTTATTAAGCATTGCGTTTCATTCGACGACCTATGGCTTGCACTCGCTCTACGGTTTTAATTGAAATAAAATTGAATGTTTGCCATATTATACAAAATAAATCAATCACCTCCAATGCAACAATATTACCTATCACTCTCTATGAAGTCACCTTTACTTTAAAATATTCTCAATACCTTTGAAGAAAACCATTTCAGAGATATAGCCACTTGTTGTGGCACTCCATAAATGATATGTAAATGATAATAGATAAATTTTTAAATAACTAATCACATCCCTCAAGCAAAAAGTAATGCCTTCTCCATGATTACTAGCAACTTCGTTGAATTCCTTGCCATTTTTAAATATGCTTATTCACGATCCTATAAACTGAACCAGTCGATCGGACGAGTACCTTCCCCATATTTAGTGCAACGGGTGTCACAATCAATTAAAAAGTGGAACACAAATGTCATTCAAGCATCGCACTGTGAGAGTAACGGTTGTTCGCTTCGACACAGGGGTGTTCATTTTTTGTATGTGGGAGATAATTTATGCGATTTTAACAGACTGGATGTAACAATGGCGCATTATCCAGCCTGCAGTAATTAGTGATCAAGTAGGTGGAAATGTGGGGCACACAGCGCTTTCATCGGGACAAAGAAACAAAAAACCTTTCATACAATAAACGCGAACATCTGCCCGTTTCATTAAAAACAATCCCCACCCGTCCGATTGCTTAGATAGAAAAAACTTGATGCAACTTTGCAGCAAGAACTTCTATGTGGATTAGCGGAAACGAAAAAAAGACCGAATAAAGGGTACTAATAAATCTCGTGGATCTGGTCGCATCTGTCACATTATGCCTCAACCTGGACCGTTCTTTGTTTCGTAACCAGTTTAATTATTGCTAGTTATTCATAAGCACGAAATACGGTCAAGTGTGCCTCTGGGGTGCACGGCGTAGCTCTTAATCGTGTTAAGACGCGGAGCGGAGCATTGTTAATCCCCCAGAGCGGCATTGCCACGTTTTTTCATTAGAACCCCCGCAGATCGAAGTTTCTGCTGTTAAAAATGTAAGTTTATAGTGAAGGTTCAGCTCTACAACTAATGAGTACCGAATGTTGATTTCCATAAATAAAAAGGAGAAAGTAAATTATTATTTAATTAGGTGATTTGTATTGTTTTATAAAATAGGAATATTGAGATCAATTGCGGAATATTATGCCAGCCAAACCGGAGAAGCAAATCATTTTTGAAGACTTATTTCTAGCAATAACGCGTCGGTTTCTGTTTTCAGTTCAGGTATTATAAAGTCGCCACATGTGGAATATCATTTTTGTATACGCATGAATTTTATACAAACAAACCGTCTAATTTGCTTTGTTAATCACAGATGAGACTTAATGTATCTGAATAACAACATCGTTCTATATTATATATAACTTAAAGTGCTATAAAATAAAATAGCGGTCGGGTTTTGCGAAAAGATACTAGATTTTTCAGTATCCTTATATGGAATAAACATGTGCCTAAAGAAGAATAACAAGTAAATGGGTTGAAGAAAACAATATTAAAGAGACTAAACATTTTTTTTGAAATGTAGTTTAAATGCTAATACACTAAACATTATATTGACAACAAGGATTTAAAAAATAACTTATTTGCAAAAATCGCATACGTAAACTACAACTTCCATCCTTACACAACCTTTACGCGCCTAGCATGACACATGACACACATCACCCAAATTTTTCCCCGTTGATTGGAAGAAAATTAGCCGTTGCAAAAAAGCAGTGCGCTCACTCTGAAGAACTTTTGAAATCACAACTTTGTCCATTTGTAGAAGAATTCCTGTAAATGAAGATCTGTCAAAGCTTGTAAGAGAATCGCTATTTATATTTTTCTTGTCGTGCTTGGGCAAGCCTCATTTTTATCTTTTATTTTTCGTTTCACCTGTTCTTTTCTTTGATTTTGTTTTTTTGCTCACTGACTGCATTAATTCTTTGTTGGGTGTTGATGTTATGATCCTTGCCTTTCCTGCCTTTCTTCCCGTATTTTGCTGTTGTTGTTGTTAGATTTCTGTTACTTTGCAGTTCTTATGTGTCTTCCTCTTTAAACATGTCCCGTTGCACTGGATACAAGCCATCATCCTTTCACAGCTCCTTCTCCGATTGCACCTTTAGATACGTTACTGTGTTCGCACAAGATCTTCATTGTAAAACTGATTCAATGCTTCCATAACAGACTTATCAAGAGGCTGTATCTTGTGGGTTGTGTGAGGTGGAAGATATAATTTGGTGCCATAGTTCTCTTCAGCAGCTAGAATGTCAGATGGAATGAGTAGAAAAGGGCAATCTTGGCTTGTGCAAACTTTTTCAATGAAATTTGAAACCAGTTTGTAAATAGGTCCATCTGTATCCAGCCTGAGAGATGATACTGGAAAAATGGATTCTGGTGGTGCACCTTTTTGAAAGTGGACGCTGGCGGGAAGATCAGAATCTCAGTTGCACTCAAGCATAGTACGGCTGTTAGCAATGATCCTTGTTCTGCTAACGTTATAGATACAATACGACGTTTGCCTTTTAATGCAGGAATGGCCGGACATTTCGATTGGACGATGCAGACCAGCGTTTCGTAGACATAAATATGCGATTCAAAGGAAAATTGTGTGCTCTTCCATTAATTTTTCCCGAAGAGTGAAAAACGCCCTCGCTATTGATGTACCTGTTACCTGTTACAGCTTTCTTATACTTATTATATTTTCATAGCCTTTTAAAAATAAGATCATCAGCTAATTTTTTTCTCAGTAGCAGAACAGAACAGATTTCTTCCATGTTTGATTTTCTTAATTGCCTAGATTGTTTCTTTCGAGCACAATAACGAAATAAACTCGTACATAAAACTTTAAATAAACAAATAAAAATATATGCTACTTACACAGTCCACAATTGGATTCCACGCAGTATCCCATAATAAGACACATGGCATTTATTTACCTATTTGAATGAAATTAAGGAGAGGAAAGTACATCTAACTAACGTGCTAACTATATACGTGATATTTGTCACTCTTGGATGCGTTCAAACAAATTCTGTACAAAACTGTTTTCACACCGGCTTCGAAATGTCATGGCACCATGAACACGTGAGTCGCTATTTTTTGAGAGTATGATTTTACCTAAAGATTGTTAATGCGGGTTAAGCACCTTCAGAGGGTCAACCCTATAAATTTTAGCTATGAAATGCAGATGGGACCGGTAGTTTTCCATATTTGGCAACTCTACTTTACTATAGGTGGTTTGTTAAACGTTCTTCAAAAGTTTTATGTTGTCAATTCGCAAAATCTGGGTGGTGAATTAATTTGAGCATTTCTGGAATCATATAACTTGGAAAACATTGTCTTAACAAATCGACTACACCATTCCGTTGTAGCCGCTGGTATACATCATCCAACTGATCCCAAAAAAACTCGATATCGTGTTTTATTTACAGTTAAAGTTTAACCAGAACGGTCTAATTATATGTCCATCTCATAATCCGCACGAAACAGTGACTTTATATTTGTGGGTGCATCGTTTTTTTTTTCTTGAATAACACGAATTGGAAAACGTGACAGTTGATTATTAACAAAACGGTACAAATGATAATGTGCTTCATCGTGCTTTTCTTTAACTGTTTGGTTTTCCATAATCCAATTATTAACGAATTATCTGCATTTCAAATGGTCAGGTTGCTTTGCGTGGCGGTTTTGCTGGTGTTCAGCAAACACCCTCACTGACGAATACAATGTTCTCGACAAATTATACAAGATACAAGGACTTGACAGAGTTTGATTGACTACAACGGAAACAGTTTTACATTTTTTTATTCATCTTCGTTAAACGCGTTAAATGAAATATAAATACCATGCTACTATAATGTATTTCAATATTTCAAGTAAAAACCCGTTGCTGTTTTACATCACGATTCATTTAATCGTTAATTTTGTTGACTGCAGATTACTAAAATGTTAAACATTAGGATTGATTTGTGGGTCTTGTGGTACTTCTAAAAACAAAATTTTCTTGAGTCTTAATACTAAGTAGAACCAAATTATTACTATTTTCGATATTAGTCAGAGGTGTATGGCAAATTTTCTCTTTAAGATAAGCCCAAAGAAAAGGCCTAGCGGTGTGAGATCTGGACATCTAGCAGGTAACAACTACTTCACTACGGTTTCCGATTCACCTACGTACGTATTTAAATAATCGGCTAGAATTCTTGCGTTATGTGGTGAAGTACCATCCTGTTACAATACTACCTTGAGTCCAACATTCAGAAGCACCTCTTCTAGATAGGTAATTAGAAAGTTCATACCTCAAAAAATCTAGATAGATTCTGTGACTAGTTTTATATTTAGACCTACACTGTGACTACGGATAACTGTACTTAAAAGGATAACGATGTTTGCAATTTGTCATCCTACAAAAATTGGTCCTGTTTGATAGAGATTGCCGGTACATGGCGGCAACCTACAAGTGTAAGATTTTTATATATTTTCCTTTCTTATAATCTTATTCAGAGTGAAAAGCATTCTAATGATCATGCAATAGGAGGACATGACATGGGGATATGTAATATAAATTTTCAATGTGCTCTGAACAGTTACAATACTGATAAGGTTAGGTGCTAAATATTTTAAATTAAGTTCTGATTCACAAGTTTAATTTACCGTTTAAGTGTTTTTGACTTTATTATAGTTTCCTTTTACTAAATTAGTTGTTTAACGTTCGTTTTGGCGAAATTTAAGGTCATTAAGAGCAGGCAAACAAATAAATGTGCGGTAGTACATAGCCTCTTAATTGTTATATTACGATAAGCCTTGTTACTATACGGTAATTTTGTACTCATAACGATAAACTGAATGGTTGGTATTTGTAGTTTTATAACATGAAATGAAAATAACACCTAAAGTTTACCCAGTAAAAAAGAAATTGTGTCACATGGTGCTTAACTTATTAAAATTATACACTTGACATGGAGCGCCACTTGTCGGCAATCGGTAAAAGCTTGAATTCGCCTGCAAAAAGCAGGGACATTAGCGAATCGTTTATTCGGCATCCTTAGTAGAGTTATTCGTAACTGTGACCATTAACAATCCCACCCCTAACAATAATTCTTTAGGTATTTTGAAAGTGTGTTTCTAAAGCCAACGAGAATTTTTGTGTGACCAGTATTGAGAGCTTTGTTCATTAACTATTCGATTACTATATCATCATATAATAGAACCATCACTGTGTCCTTCGTTTGGTGTAGTTCATTTCTTTTGAAACCAACCATTCTCACGCAAATTTATATATAATAGAGAATTGATTTAAGGCGACTTGTCAGAATCAAATGGTTTTCAAGCGTGATGCAGTTTTGAACTCGATGAGCCAAAAATTAATAATAAAATTTTACTATATACTTCCTAATAATCCTGTTCCTTTATCCTTCTCCAATAATAGCATAATAGGTTTGGTGATTGGCAAGAGTTGGACATAATAGTTTAGGAAGATAAATGGTAGAATACCTGTGCTAAATAGCTTGCAAACTGCAGTTCGGTCAGTTCATAATGGTACTTGTCAACTAAATAGTATATCTGTACTCCACAAATCCGACACGTACCTACCTTTGCAAGCCTTGTCTCTATATGAATAGGGGCATACCTATCTTTTGATGATGATTTTTATCACGTCAATGAACAAACGCCAATTATTATTGATGAAATCAAATATTAATACATCAATAATTCCGCCAATGCTGTAATAACAATAAATTTAGTTATAGTTATAACAACCTGTACATTAAATACATGGATGATCTTACATAAATCATATAAATGTAATGATGAATAATAAATATAATAGTAAAACCGTTAATTGATTTGTACACAATAATAGCAATAACTGTTTATTGGCAGTATGAAAACCATTTGCAGATATATGGTAAACTTGTTTATCAACCCAATTAAACGATTCATGACTATATTCATTGGAATTACAGCTAACAATTTATTAAAACAACGCATAAAACGTCACCTAATAAGTAACAAATCTGGTCATAACCTAATGAAAATGAGATCATTGCACCAACAAACTCATTATTTGGACAAATTTCATTGTTCTTTTTTCCTGACTAAACTATCACACTAATTAAACGTACGTTCGTTTTTAGTTCAGTGTGAATTTGCATATATTACATTACTTTCATAGTTGTATTGCCATTATCAAAGTTTCAACTATTTTCTTTCATATCCCATAATGTTGTCTTGTAAAATATGTGCGAATATCTTAAAAACATTACAGTGCAGATCTTTCACCTTTGTTTATCTAGGTCATTCACTTTCCTAATTCACCATAGTTGTTCGCAATTTGCATCAATTCATCAAATGTTAATGAGTCTTTATTATTTCATAATTTAAACATGGAATGCGGCGTAGGTATGCAGCCACAAATAAAAAGAAGCTGGTACTTATTAAATCCAGTAACATTAATTATGCAAGTACAAAAGGAGAAGCTGGCGTAGTATGCGAGTAGTGTGGGCTTAACAGGCGGGCATATATGTTACACTGAAGTGTTTAAATATTAATATTTATAAATTGACTTAGCCTGAAGAGGTGATAGGTTAAACGGCTGAGGTGTGGCCGATCGGTCCTGGTCCAAACCATCGGAATTTTTAAAAATCAGCTACGCCTTTTAATTGAAGTGCTCGCAGAGAAAACAATGTTAATTGCTTGATGGATGGTTCTCGATATGCGTACTGGAGAAACAATGGCTACATGACTGTGGAATTAACTTTTTGAATTGCTTTAATTCTTCCGTGCAGCCAAAGGTGTCTGTTTTAGATGAGTGAGGTCTTCGGTGAGTCAGCATTCAATTAATTATAAAACTGGCCTTAGACAGCCAGTCACTGATAAACAAGGGTGTGCGCTCTTAATGATTCCTATTCAGATGCCAAACGTTGGGTTGCTAATACTCATCATCTGGTTGGAATATTAAATTTCGGTGCTTGATAGACACCGGTAAATATTATTCTTGGATACCTACAGCGAAGAGTTATGCCTCATTGCTTTTATGTATCGATTGTACTGTCGGACATTATGTCTTGCTTTATATTTACACATTATTTGTAGGGGAAATTAACAATACATTCCGCCATTTAGTGGTGTTGCAAAGGTATGAACAATTCAAAAGGTCATCTACTACTTGAGATGAGAGAGGTTAGCAAGTATGTACGAGTACATAAAATTATTATTACTAAAACTCTTCTGTCGCTTCTTTATTATGAGTTTTAGAAAAAAGTACTATATACCAAATTCTACCTTATTTTTAAAGAGCTATTAACCAAAAATATTTTCATTTATTCATTCATTACTTACTTTAAATTGAACACCCTATGTATTGTTACATTTTAGAATTCTTTCTTGAAATTAAAGGACAGCTGTTTCGGCTTACAGATCCTCCTCAGCATAGCTATAGTCCCAACTCAGACAACACGGCATAGATGTGGCTTTCCTCATATACGCCAAGATAGGCGAGATGTATGTGAGAATTAAGATGTGGACAATACCATGCCATCTAGTGGCAATTTGGTATTATCAACTCATCCGAACGGTAGCCCACTTTGCTGTGGACGTTTAAACACCGACAGAGGTCCCCAGCGACGTTTTCTGGAAAGAGAAAGAGTGCACTAGTGCAGTTTTCAAGCATAATTATGATAAAATTACATTTATGCCATGTCGCCTGCGTCAAAACAATCTGTGGACAGCTGCTTCGGCTTATAAAACCTCCCTAGGGCAGTTATAGTCCCAACGCAGACAACACGGCATAGATGTGGCTTTCCTTATATACGCCAACGTAGACGAGGTGTATACGAGAATTAGAATGTGGAGCATTTATGTGCAATTTGGTATTATCCACTTCATCTTTTAAGAATACAAAATGTAATTAAACATATGTATGTATGTTTTCTTAATACAGTCATCACCATTATGATTATTATTTTTTGTTTGTTTTAGCACTGCTATTTTGTTGGCACGGTCTTATCATTTGCCAAGAGCACTCTCGTGCCCTTCAGAGCAAGTGGCATATTGCTATCCTAGTGTTTTTCTTATTATGTGTGCTGTTTCAGTTGTTTTTTTTTGTATAGATTCCATTATGTGTTCATTCCATGGAACTCTTTTTAATCACACCTTAAGATTATATTAACAGTTCCAGCGGCACCTATTGTGATAGGAATAATTGATATTTTTAGCTCCAACAATCTTTGTATCTATATTTGCAGGTATTTTAGTATTTTCTATACCTCTTTTTCTTTTACTGTTCCGTCAGATGGTATTGCTACGTCTATTTTGAGTAAGTTTTATCCTGGGTGTTTTTAATTATTATATCCGGTTTGTTTATGTTATTTTTCTATCTGTTTGTGCTTGTGTATTTCATAAGATCGTTAAATTTTTATTTTGTTTTCCCCGCTTTTGGTGTGTTGTCATACCACTTTTCTGTCACTGGTATGTTGTAGTCTTTGCGCAGGTTGTAATCTAGGGTCGAACAGACTTTGTGCCTATTTATATTATTCATTTTTAGCAAGTACTGGACATCCCGTTGTTATATGTTTTACTGTTTAATTATATTCTTTACAGAGTCTACATTTGAAATCTATTTTCTATTTAAATATTTTACGTTTTATATAATTTATGAAAATTGCTTGATTTTGCGCCGCTACTAGCAATGAATCTGTTTCTCCTTTTAGTTTACCTTTGCGTAACCACCTGAAAGTTTTTTCTCTATCTATTTCTGAATTTTCTGTTTACCGTTTATATTGTCCATGCAACGGTTTTTCTCTCCATTTTGCTTCGATTCCTTTCTCTATTTCTTCTCTGCACTGCCGTTTAAGTTTTCTGTTTGCTCTGTGTTTTTCTGGCATTTGCCTTTCTCAGATTTTTCTTTTTTTTAAATAAAGCTTTGCCCATTTTTCTCCTTGTGTAGGTATATCCTTTTCTGGTCTTTTTATCTTCCATTCTTTAATCACTTCAGTTAGTCTGTTGTTCTTATTTTGTTTCATGTAGTTTGCTAAACCTATGATTGTTAATTTGAAGGTTTTCTCATAATTTAATAATCCTCTTCCTCCGTTTTTCTTTCGGATGGTGAAGGTTGTGCAAGGTTAGGAATTTACGTATTTTCCGTCTATTTTCTTACTTCTTCTTCTTTACAGTCAAAGATGCCAAAACTGTTTGCCATTACTGGTTGTGCGAGCACCGTTATACTTGTTAACTTATTTCTTTTTCACGTTAGTTTGTGTATTTCTTCATCCAGTTTGATGTTATCTTTATTTTGCCTTTCTCTAGCGTGGCCTTGGCACATTTATTTATTAGAAATTTCATTTTTATATCGTCACTGAAAGCTTTGACGATTAAGGAAAGGCCTTCTAATTCTCACTCATTTTTAGTTCTAAGTCGTCAATATAAAAAGATGGCTTATTTCATTCTTATTCTTTTTAATATGTATCCTTTCATAATATAACCTGCTGCTTATAATCGCTGTTAAGTTTTTATAAATGGTTGGTAAGCATTTTTTTACTTTTTCATTTCTTAATTCTGTTAACCATTTGAGAATAGTTTCCAGGTTCGCCATAATGTTGTATGCCCTAGCAAGTCTTGCTTTGCTTTTAAGTTTTTCTGCCAGAAATGTTGCATTCCGTCCGGTCCAGGACTCTAGAAACGACTTATTTCTTCTTATACAGGTAATAAAAATCAACGATGAAATGAAAAATTCTGATATTTTGTTTCATTAAGCCAGATTTATGGTTTCATGCCAAAGAAAGTTGGAAAAAGTTACTGCAGTTACACAATGCATACCGCTTATTTCAAAAGAAACATTACATCGATTTAGCTGAAACTAAAAGAATTGTTATATTATTTGAACTGAGAAGATGACATTATCGCAGTATCTGTATCTGGTAGAAAGTTTTCTAAAGTCTTTAGTATCTATATGTTGGTTCGAAAACAAACTCAGGTACGACTAAGGTATTTTCTTCTTAATTTGGATTTCTGACTGTTATCAGCAAAGTAGGTTTAGTTAGTAAAACCATACTATTTTTAAGGTTGTCTGTTGTGCTATTGTCGCTTAATTTAGACTCAAACAACGATTTTGTATTCCTCTTTATACTCGACACACCACACAAATTCTGCTAGAGGTAGCGATAAAACGCCTTTGTTAGTTAATCAAACTTAAAAGTAATTCTAAAACACTACCGCGCTTTTCAGACTGCAATTTGAATCTTTTACCCGTTGGACCTTGCGAACGTAATCTGCGTAAAATAATCAAGCTGCAACCCTCGAGTACTTAAGAGATATAGAGGGTAGTTAATTCAGCGGGTCGTGCTAATTGTAAATTCATATGCAAATGTGTTCATTGGCATGGCAAAGTATTAATCTCAACTCATTATTTCACAGCTTTTAACCCCATCAGGGTGGCTGTCGCGCCGCATCTGCTCCCGGCGGAATAATATTTGTTCGTCGGAGCGAAAGGGTTGCAAGAAACAACGGAGTAATAATAGTACACTATTACATTTTTTTGATTGCGAGATAAGCTCCCCCACTCAATGGGCACGATGTAGCTAGGGGAACGGACGATGTTCTAAAATGAATGCTGAGTTAGGACAATTCGTTAGACAGTTTTGTAGTAGCTATTGTTTCTTACCAAAAAATAATTTCATATGTAGTTTGCGAATAAAAACTAAATCCTAATTGTACTTTTAAGTATTTCCAGAGCTTGTTTTATTGTTGTAGTAGAAACTTAACTATATTTATTGGATAATAAACTCAGTGGTACTAAACAGAGTAATAATTGTGGTAATTATGCTAGTTAGGAATTGTTTGAATACAGCTTGCGCCAGTAAGGTTGTTCTGCTCTGCTATATATACCTGATCGTGATGAAACTTTCCGGAAATTCACGAATCATTTATCAGAAGAGGATGCCCTAAGCTCATTAAGGAAGCAAGTGACCTGCTCCAGTTACCTTATACTTATGTTTTACAAAATGGCACTGTTGAAAGGAAAAAAATTTGAAAAGAAGAAGACCTTTAGTGGAATCGAGGAAAGTTTGGGTAAGCAAGTTACGATAAGTAATACGTTTATAATTAGCGTGTGTTATTTTACCATTTAGGAACAGAAATTTAAAAAGTTATATAAGTATGACATGTATAAACAAAATATATTCCACGGCGTTTTAATTTTAAAAACTGAAACTGATTTGATGATGAATTATTCAAAGTATTGGGTTTTATTATAAAACACTTGATAAAAGGATGACCATAATCGAAACACCTTAACTTAAAAAGCACCAATGGAATATGTGACTCAAATAAGACAATATTTTATTCTAAATACTTAACAGCATTAACTTTCTACAATGCAGCGGCATTTTTAATTCCATTTGAATATCAACGGTTTTCTCTGGGATGCTGATTATAATAATAAGAACAAATTCTTCAAAAGTGGACTTGTTTTATTCCATTAAAATATAGTAGCGTGAATTAGGTGTGTTAAACTTCCGCCAGTTATTTTGCCTTTTATCAACGTTCAAACACTCAAGTTGTCAAAACGCTTTGTTAAGCCAAATATGTATAATATGGAGCTTAGAGGAATGATCGTATTTGATGCATATCGTTGACTAAAAAGAAAATATTTATATTAGAAATATATAGTTAGAGGCGTTTTAGTGCTTGCAGAGGTTTTCTTTATTACCAAGAAGACTTTTTATATTACTGAGAAGTTTTGGTAAGTAAACCGTAGAGATGTTGAAATCAGCACACGGAAACCAAACAAATATAATCGAACTAAATAGCTATCTCGCAGGCTAGAGTTTAAGCAATTTTGTGTTTAGTAATTAAAATTTTGTACAATCTAAGTCACGTGGCAAAATGAAACAAAAACTGTGTTCGCTCGGAGACAATTATGTCCACGATGAACTCGGCTCTGAAGATGCTCATCATAGCAGTGGACGAATTGTCAGCGAAGAGGAAATCGACACGGCCATTTAATCTGGAATCATCTTCCAGTACGGACTCATGTTAAAATGAAATAAATTTGAACGGGCTAAAACATAACACCAGTATTACTAAATCTATTAAAATGGTTTCTTTTTTATTTTTCAGCTTAGTATTAATACTCATGGGAATTATGAAGTACAGTAACCAGTAACAACCCTTTGAAGCTTACCATGGATAATAAACTAAGATTGCCTGGTGCTGATGTTCGTACTTATTTCTCAGTATTAAGTATGTTTCTAGGATTTCAAGCATAGAATTTTCTACTGTGTGTTAAAAATGTATATGCATCATCGAGTTATAGTATGGAAGAACATGAATTAGGTAAACTCGTTGTACTAAAGAGGCTACTATGTCTATGAAGTTTCAGAAAATGTTAAGTTTTCAATAAGATTTTAATGAATTCTAGACAAAGAAAGAAACTACTACATTTTAAATGACAATTTCTAGAGTTAACTTACGAATTGTCGCGCGAAAGATTTAAACTTTGTTTTATTATTATTAGTCATACAATTTCAGATTAATTCGTTGTATATACGTTCATGTAGTACTTGCATTAACAGGCTGAAGATCGCTGTAGTCCGTTCTTTGTTTAGCAATGCAGATGGGCACTTGGCAAAAATCAATTACGAACGACTCTCTCTCCGCTTACATGCTACACAACAATATAGAGTTGTGCGGGTGAGATTGTTAATCAGGTGTTTTCGTAATTAAACAATGGGAGCGGCATGACCAGGTGGCCACAATCAAGCAGTGAACTCTGCGACTAAACGTGAGCATAGCTTTCGCATCTAAAGAAGTTATCTCTTACCTGTACTAACGAGCAGCACTGACGGATGCAATTTGACCTATGCCTGAATAACATGTGACGCATATAAGACAGAGAAGTGCGTATAGTAGTTGGTATAGTTTTAAATATATTTTAAGATTTAAGAACCGACGTTAAAGCAAATGTGGTACAGATTGCTAGTTTATTTTAGCCACATTAACAATAAAGTGGAATTAATTTTAAACATATTTTAGAATATTAACACTGATTTAGTTTAAATCAATCTCTTCTAATTTCTTGTATTATTTTCTTTATACTTGACCGTTTATACTTTAAGATACTGTATTTTAGATTGTTACTATTGAACATAGAAAATATGATTATCCTCAATGTACCAAGTGAGAACAATAAAATTACTTATCTTATCCTAAAAATGGTACGATTAGCATATCATTCTGGATAGTTTATTGAGGACAAAATAGCAATTTATTACCTTCCGATAATCGAATCGCATTGCTTATAAATTTCACTATACATATATCTCCCTATTTTAACATTAGGCAATAGTAAAACGATTTTTTGCTACATTATTCGTAATATGATCTTATTCTAGGATAGGCTTCATCCTTTCTATAATGTTGTGTTCATACTGTGATGCTTCTTGGATTATAGTATTACTTTAGTTAGTCCGGCCGAAGGTCCGGCTATCTACTCTATAAAGGACCGTGATACAGTAATTTGAATAATTCAGCAAGGACTCCGCAGTTTTAATCCTTTATTGGCTGAACTCTATACACTGTACGTAAACTGACTACAAAATATGGACTGTAACTTTCTATAACTAACAACAAACTTCCTTTAAAAGATAAATTAAAAAGTAACAACTGTTAAACAAACATGGTTTTCATTTACATTAAAAACGCAATCGTAAGTGCACGTGCCCTGAACACCCGAACTGCGCACGGTCGCACTGTTTAACAAATTCTTAATATGTATAATTAGAAAATAGCATTGACTGCATAGTTTTCTTTCATTAATTTCAGAACAGTGTTGCCTCGTTTCTTGTAGTACAGGTTTCGTTCACAATGTTCTAAATGGGTTGGTTATATTAGCAAGCTCTGGGTTGACGCTAGATGAGTAAATCAAGCTATAGCTTAGCTATATGCTTAGCTTTTCTCTGTATTTTGCAGCTCAAATGTGTCAAACCAATGGATCCGAATATTATGCAAAACATATCAAAACAAATTTGCCTACGAAAAATTCTCGTTGGCCTCATATTGCCCTTTCGGCTTCGAATTCTTCTTACTCATGGTAAATATCCTCAAAGTGTATATTAATACCAAACAACCATTACCGAGCGTAATGGTGGGGCATTATTTCTGTGATTGTCAACTTCAGGGGAATCCTGGCGCGATACGGCCACACTCCGGGGTCGCTAAATGCCAAGCAACAAATCCAGCTGAAGTGTGCACGACAAAAACACGCGATACCATTTGTTTTGTTTTTGTATTAAAATTTTTATAAAGCGCTCCCTTGCCACCGCGGGTCAGGTTTTGGGAGTATAATTCGACATTTGAGAGTGAAACGCTGAAACAGATATGTTACGTTAAAATAAGATGCCTCGGCGAGATAAACATGAAGTTTGCGTAAAAAACAAAAGCAGCTATTTTAAGAAACTAGTCGATTGTACGTTTCGATGAAAATTTCGCAAGTAACTTAACCATTGCGGCATTTTCGAAATAGAGCCTAGTTCTCCATAGACACGCATCTTATCTTGTCGTCTTCACTATCTCTTTTAGAACAGTTAATATATATAGGTAGGTACAAACATCTTTCTCAAATCGGTATGAACGTATTAATTCTGATAAATAAAAAAATATAGTGTAGTTATCTTAAATTGAAACCCCATATTATTTTGTCATCACCCAAAGCAAAATGAATGTCTTATTAACTCATATTGCAATACGATCTTTTATAGTTATAAAAGGCTTTCTTTCGCATTTATTACGTTCAAAAGTAATTAACCGAGAAGCAATTTTGTGCAACAACTGAAAATATATTGATATCTGATGACAAAACGCTAATCGCGTTCAACAATAACGGTATTTCTCGAGTTCGTGCTTTAGAACAACAAATTAATACTGGAAAACAAGAATAGCGGCTTAATTACTTTAATTTATTTTACATTTATAGCTTTTTTTAGCTTATTAAGTTCAACATGGCTATCGTATAATAATCGCTTCACTCCATTCACAATTGTGTCAATGTTTTTATTTACTTGCATTGTACATCGAATGAAACGTAATTATTAATTCTGAAATGTAAATTATGAGGTTTCTATTAATGAAAATAAAATTATAAGATCTAATAAAATGGTGAAGACCATAATTTGATATTTTGCATGGTATGCAGGTTTTTTCGAAAACGCTGAGATTACTTTTCAAATTTGAAAGATGGAATCTAAAGTTTATGTATAAAATAAGGAAAATTTTAAAGGAAGTTGTGTCCGAAAGCTATACTGGGCTTTTTTAAATACAGCACCATTCTAGGTTCGCGTCCAAAATTTTAAAACTGATTGACGTCAACCGACGATTTCAGCTATGTTGCGTCTAAATAGGCTATTCAAGTTAAGGATTCTTGTTTACGGTGTATTATCTTGTTCTTTTTACAAAATATACCGCCGCAGTTTTGAACATAATTTGATTAATTTTATCTATTGGGTATTTGATTCTATTGTTGAAGTACTTAAATGGTTGCGAAGTACCTACAAATACAAGAGAGGTATGGCCCATGCTGCAACCCCAAAGGCACAGCAGATATCGATTCGTTTAGTTTAGATTTTCTTGTCATGAAGATCCAGTATATGTTTTAGCCGCTATATTTTTATATTTGTGGCGACAATTTAACCAGCCTTATACTATCTTCACCCAGCCTTTTCTCATGTTTATACCCCACTTAGCTGCCCTTGTATATTTTATTCTTGATTTATTAGCTGCTACATCCGAAGACATGAACATAGAACAGGAACCAATTTAAAGTTATTTTCCAGTTTTTAATTTCCTTACTGTGTAGAGTGTAGTGTAAAGTAAAATGAAAACTCAATTCCTTGGGACATCAATACGTTGGCGCGACCATCGCCTGATCAACACACTGCCACTCAACAGCGCACTGCGATGCATAAGAGAATTACAGCGAACTGCGAGATTTGAAAAGCATTTAACATTTGCATATCAAGATTTTGTGAAACGAGTATGGTACACTGGCGCATTTTATACGGAACTATGAGATTTTAATGAACTTATATTTGTTCTTTGCATTCGTTTTTCTTTTTATGTTTACTGTGGTGTTTCCTTTCTTGCACAAAGATTTCAATGAATAAAAAGCCTTACGTTTTGTGATGAAGTTGTTTCTACTGCTTTAGTTCACTGTCAATTCTCCCATAGTAATATACAAGAGTACTGCGATGTTTGCACATTATAACCGGCTCCGGCACTCACAGCTTTGTTATTTATTAATAACGTGTACTGGAACATGTACATTTCTGTAGATCTGGTTTAAGCACATGGAAATACAAATAATAATTAAAATAGTAACAACCATCAAATCAGATAGGTCTAGTATTCACAAAGTGTGGCATAGTTACCTAAGTAGCGTTATTTTTGCAGGTGATGTGATAAATACTGATATAAATAATAAATATTCATACCACAGTTTTATGATAGCCTTTTTTGTAATTATAATGCTATTAGATATAATTCATTTCGTAATATAAAATATTTTTCCTGCTGCATAAATTAAAAACAATCAAAACCGAAATAAAATAATTAAGGAATTGAGTGCGGTAACTATAGTACGTACCGTGCGTGCTTATGTCATCGTTCGAAAATTATTAGTTCGATCGAGCGACTGCATTTATTTAAACGGGTGATCTGGACGCACGCACTTGGTGCTATGGTTTACAGGCGATGCTATTAACTCAGGAAAAAAGAAGTGGTGCATTACGTAACAACCATCACAATTATTATCTAGCTTAAAAGCCGTAGAGAATAATGACAGCGTGTACACGTTTGAAAAATCACGCAGACAGTAAATGTTCAGGCGTGTCCTAAAGTACACTGTTGTCAAAGACCGATGATCTAGTTAGCAAGCGTGGAATTGAAGGTTTAATTTGCCAGTTGTATTAAACTTACAAAATAAATATAGCGATTTAAAGCTGCTATAACAAAGATACTGGGTGTTAAAGTTGGATAATTTATAATAACTTTTAGAAATAATAAATAATTTGAACAAAATTTGGATGTTTCTTTTATAAGGCATTCAAATATTTCAATAGACTAGTTGTTATTTCTATATGGCGTAATCTACATACAGAGAAATATCTGTTCTCCCATCCTTTATGTCATAAAAGAACATAACTTATAATCCTCTATCGTGCAACCTTTTTGAGATACCTTGATTTAATTTAATTAATTAATTTGATAAAAAATTTGATGAAAAGTGAAGTTTTAGGGTACTGTGATGTCAGTGCATGATCCTCTAGGCCACTGCATGGTTAAAGCTTACATGCTTCTTAAGACTTTTGCATAAATAAAATTAAGAAATGGAAAATATGGAAAGTTTGGTTAAATCATTTCTCATTCATAAAAATTAACAAAAACGACAATTCAAATGACAAATATTGTTATCTTTTACTTTTTAATCAAAGCCTACTTAAAACATTTTTTAAATAATGGAAACTGCAGATGGCGCCACCTACAAGTAGCAGCAGAAATTAGACAGTTTATCTCAGTGTACAAGTCCTTTTCGTTGTACCAATTTTACTTGCGCCCCCATGACATAAATAAACGCATGTGTCCCTATATAAAACGCGAACGGCACGTTTCACCACATTGGAAGTTGAAGTAGTACTACGATAGTGATTGTTATAATCGTAATTTATATACAAAGCAAAAATCTACTTTAAAGAGAAAAACGTTTGCACCGTTGGTCAAAAACATATATTACCATTTCAAATATAGAAAATTATGCTCAGAATGCAGTGCAGTCCATATCTCGATCAAATGGCACTGTTGCTCGGCGAACTAGCAATGCATCTAACTAGTCCATAAAAATTGATGTTTTTTTATTTGAAAAAAAATTCAATCAAAAATCACTTTTCAGCGTTGTCGGTGGCCAATGACACTGGTTGTTATTTTACAAAATAATAAAAAAAACATCAATTTTTAAGGACTAGGGGGTCGGTTTAGGGCAAACATCAATGAGACCAATTTTCTTTAGAATTGACTGGAGATTGTGAAGCTGTTTTAGTTTTGTCTAAAATTCCACATGCCTAAAAGTTCTATCGAAAAAAGGGGTCTGCATTAAAAAATTATAGGTTACTTCTTTTTATTCCCACAAAAATTGAAGTCGATATCTTTTATAGCTCAGAAATAATTTATTTTTTTTTTAAATTTAACTTCAACACGCTGGCCAGTATATAAAAACTAACATTTATGTAATGTTTTCATTTAAAATTTTTTCCTAAAATCGTATTTTCTATCACCTGTCAAACTTTGTCGGACACCCTGTATACTCGCCTCTATCTACGACAGTAGCATAATAATTATCACGTTTAGCTAAAGTGTCGCATACGCGTTTACTTCTCCTGAGCCCTTTGCCCAAATATCTAAATAACGTGCAGCGCTGTACTCAAACATAAAAGAGGTTTTTTAGGCTACGAGCAATTACTGTTCCGGAATTACTGCGGGCATTGTAACGTTTGCTTTTAAATGGCGCACATAAAGCAAATGGTACGTGTTTTACATATGCTCAGTTTTAATTGTATAAGTATGATAAGTACGGCCCGGTAGTCTGGTTGGACATTTTAATGTGATTTATGGATCCTTACAGCAGCGGGCGGCGCTTTGTGGTTACGTTCACCTGTTTCTGGTAAAATACGTGTTTTTCCCTAATTGTTAAGTCTAGAAGGCTGCCCAGTTTATGTCCAAAATAAGCGTTTCATTGAAAACGTGTATGCGCTGGACATACAGATTAATTAAAATGTGCTACAATGAAAGTAATAAAGATAACCCCAAAAATTTTACACGAGCATAAGTAACACCAATTGTCTAACACTACATCCTTTATGTAGTGAATATGACAATACATACTTGTTTTTCGAATGTTGTACTGGATTTTGTTTATATCTCTATGTATCATATTTTTTCATTTATTACTTTTGTGACGGCAATGCCAGAAAAAAATCGTTTAGCCTCTAGTTATCAGCATACGATTCTAAGGTTAATAGGAAAGCACAATTCTTTCCCAAGAAAAATAGGTGTTCTGATTATAATTGCTAGGTTGAAGTCTACCTGCAAAGAGAGAAATAACTTTTTTTTCTTTTCTGTCGAACCATATTCTATTTAAGAACAAAACACTTTGTGAAGGTAACGTGTTTAATATAATTAAAAATCGTGGATCAACTTACTTCCACATAGTATTAGGTTCTATTAAATTCTGACAGTAATATTATGCAACATTTAAGTAAAATTTTATCGGGAAAGCTAACTAATCTAAAGTGAAACAGATTGTTGCTTCGAGGCGGAATCGAACCCATAACCCCTGCATTCCCGATTAAAAACTCTACTTACATTACTTTATAATTATTTATTTAATTATACAATTTTAAAAAGCATGGGTAGCTACAATTACACAATACGTAAATAAGATTTACTTACATGTTAATTGTTAAAGAAAGCTCTAATACGTTCAAGAACATAAAACTGAAAAGATAAGCTCAAATCACTCTCTGGTGAGAATAAACATAGAAATTAAACAAGTATCGGAAAAAGGTAGTGGGAAGGTAAATGTACATGAGTGGACATGGTACGGAATGTGGAGTGACTAAAAGGTAACAATAAACAGGGTAAAAGACATATTAAGATTCAAAATATTGACACAGAATAGCTACCAAAGATGTAGTACCTACAAAAAGGAATGGTGGAATGGGAAGTAGATTTGAGAAATAGAGAAAGGAATCAGTTGGGAAATATGCTATCTTAAATTTAGGTAGACAAGGGCAAAAAGGGTACACGGCACAAAAAGGTCTGTTCAATAGATAATAAGAGAGAACAAGAGGAAGAACGTATTTGTTAAACATAAGGTGTTGATAGAAGCGGCGGGGGCACTTCAAATTACTGGAGCTAAAAATTCTTTTAAGAGAATATCGACACATTTTGAAATTATTGTACTCGAGAGAGTGGAATAATATGTTTTCCCGGAGATAGTATAAGTAGCAATATTAAAAAAGTTAACTGACGAATTATAAAAACAAACAAGTGCGGTGGTGCGTTGAATCACTTGATGAATGAGAAAATAAACGATAAAACTTATAAGGCTGTAATCTTTGAAAACAACTATAATTAAATTTTTTCGGATGGGAAGGAAATTTAGGACATATATGTGAGGGAATACGTTAGAAGAATCCAAACATAGTGGAAGATATTGTTACGTGTTTGGGTTAGAAAAGTGGGGATTGCGAACKTAGCTTCCTTTATTTACGCACCAGTGTCAATATMCACTAAATCAAAACATGACGCTACAMATTTAGTAAACTATTATTCAGAACACAATCCTGCAGTCACTAGCACTTAAAACACTTGGAAACTCTTGGTTCACTTCTGTCACTGACTTTCAAATCAGACTTCCTTGTGCTCTTTTCGTCGGGCTATATGTATCCCCGTCGAAGGTTACCGATGTTTCTAGAGACATCGCGCTGTCGCTGTCGAAGCGTCGAGAACATTTGATCGATCGGATGTGCTCGAAGGCCACAATGGAACCGTATTCAACCACGTGAACATGGTGCCGCTCAGGTTGTCTAATCCACAGTCGTTCCCTGCATCGTAACAATATATTCACAAAAAATTGTAGTTCCTAAGACATATAGAAATGATGTCTGAAAAAGGAATAGTTAAACATAAGGTATAGAGGAAATCGGACAATAAGGCAACGTGAGAAATTCTACAAGAAGGTGTAAAGACTAAAAAATATCAGGAAATAAACCAACAAACCACAAGGCCTGTAAGAGCTGTACGTAACATATACTGCATATACTACAAAAGCTCTAATTTTACCATTACGAATCAGTTTTAGACCAAGATAAACAACGTATATTTTTGCGATTTATTTTTGTATATGTCTACTCAAAAAATATATAATATAACTAAATATATAGGGTGTCCCGCATTATGTGGTCAACCTCTCGGAATCTGAAATCGGGTATTAAAATAAAAATATACACGATTTACAGTAATACTTTCTTTAAAATAATAACCGCCTACTGTAATAGTCACTCTTAAATATGGAGGAAGATAATAGTTTTTCAAAAATATTTCATTGAAGTTCGGGGGCCCAGGAGGACCCAACTCCTCATATTTTAACCCTTAATTTTTATAACGGGTAAATATTATTTCCAAAAATATGTTTTTTTTAATTTTTGCGTTGTGTATAGGAAAAAAATTATGTTTGTTTATACTGCTAAAATTGACCCTTTCCGAATAAATTGAAGTCAATGTTAGGATTCACATATTCACTGCCCACATAATGCAGGATACCATGTAGATCCAAAAGCTGAAACCTAAGCAAGAAAATTTCCAACTTATGCATGTTATCAAAAAGATATAAACTAATAACGCCTAGAAAAATATGATATGAGTAGCGTAAAATACAAGTCAAAGTTCAAAGTATTTATCTTTAGCTGTGTGAGGCTGCTTGAAGTATAATTGGGATAAGACAGGATCGGCTTTGGCCAATGTTTCCATTAGATTGAAAAGAAGACTTTTCTTTGTACAAAGCATAAATAAAAAGATTGCAGCTACATGATCTAACTTTTTAAATGAACGGCGATTCTTTTCCAAATTCGCAATACTTTGGCGTATTAATATATTGCAGTAACAAAGCGTCTGTCAGATGTTAGACGCCTTCACAAAATACTAACATCAGCGGACATCCCTTGTTAATTTGTAATTCCTTGCAGTTGACGTCAAACCGCTGATTGTTTAGAATAAACTACAGACACAAGCATTAAATTAATGCGTGTGCATGTTAGTGACCCCTTTACCACTTAACACTGATTTAGTAAACGATTGGATAATGTATTCGTCTTACGCCAGAGGGAAGTACAAAGCGTTTTGCGGCATCTCGTATTAAGAAAGAAAATGACTAAATATATAAAAGTGTTAGGATCAAAAATTGCTGTAGAATTATGGTACGCAATTGTAGTACATTTTAAAATAAGCCATGAGCACACAACGTTTTCTATTGCTACTAAGGAAATATAATATGTAGTTCGGTAACTTGATGTTTAGAAAAGTTTTGATTCTGAACAAATAACTTAAAATTTTATAGTAATTCCATTCACTAGTTGCTGAGTATTACTCATTTACTAAGGAATAGTTAATTATTAATTTATGTCGGGTCCCTCTTTACTTTCTGCCTTTTTTTTATTCTGCAAATCTGCGAAAACATACTCAGAACGAATTAGTACTGGATTTAAAAAAAAACTGTGGCACCATAGTTTAAATCAGATGCTTGACGAGGCCTCATTTACAAGTTTTGTGATCTCTTGCAATGTTACTTTTTTTGTACCGAATTTTAATAGTGACAACGTTATTTACACCGCTGCTGTTTTAGACAATGGTGTCTCCGACGTACCGAGGACTAAGCACTAAATTAATTTCAAGCCCACAGTTTATAGATACAATCTCGAGCTAATGTCCTCACACAATGAGGATCAGGAGAAAATAAAAAGTATCCGATTTGAATTCAACCAAGACTATTTAGTACAACCTACAGACCGGCGAGATGCGCACCTGTGCATATAACGCACGCTGCGTGGGTGTCTATTGTTTTATTCAACATTTTTTCGTCTTGTTACGGTGGATCGTTGCAGAAAAGGCAGCTGAATGCTGCCTTACGGGGAACTAATTGAAAATATTTTCTTTGGGTTGTAATTCTTAATAATTTGCGCATACAGTACAAACTGAAGCTACCATATATACTTGCTACAGAAGGTATAATTAACACATTTTTTTCTATTTTCAGTGTTCTTAGTGTACTATTATGAAACTGGCTCCACTTCGATTAAGTATCTTCCCAATAAAAGAGTTCTTGGGTTTACAGGAGGTAATACGTTAAATGGATYCTGAGTTCACGACTTCAAGGGTAAGGTTAGCTGTAATTTTACTATTGAACATAACATAAAGTSAGTAGATATAAATGCATAGCCTTATAATTTGTATACGATGATCGCTGTCCCAGTTGGACTTTCATTCTAACCATAAGTTAACATTAATAAAAATTTGGTGTGTAATTTATTCGCTATTAAGTGTAAGTTATACAAGCCATTTTTTGCAGTAGCTTTTAAGTTTGATGATACAATGAAGCTTCAACAAGCCTTTATAGAAAGTGGGTCTTACTGACCAAATAAATATATTATACAAATTGCTTTTTCAGTTTATACGTTAAGAATCCATTAACACAAAATTCCATGGGTTCCTTCTAGGCTACCCTTACGTATGAACGTATGATATAAAAACTGTAGGTGTATTTCTATATCTGCATGTGTATGTATACACTTTTAATTAAAGTAAAAGGGTTTATATTTGCATGTACAATTACGACCAAACCCTATAACTTTATTGCACTCTGAATTAAATAAAAATCAAATCAGTAATAAATGGTAAAATATTTGAAGTTGTAGGTAGAAATTTAGATGGCAATGCTATATCGGCCAAACCAGTTCTATGTCGTGCTGTGCTGCACTAGATCTAAACTGCACTGATGAGCTATAATGATAGCGAAATAGATCTATCTGCAGTTGGTTGCGGTGCAAACAGCACACAATAGACATGCATTTTAATTTATTTATTCTGGTATTTAAATAAAATAATTATTTAGTAATTAACTTTGTTTTCGGCGTTAAAACTATCATTTTCTCTAACTACAAAAATTTGTTAATAAACAGCAGTATTTGCAACAAAACTTACATAACTGGCTAATGTTCTTCACTACAGGATGGTAATGTTGGGACGAAACAATATTTGTTCACCAGATAATTTAACCGGGGAAAGTGAATAATATGTCCCAGATGAAACAGTTTTAATTGACAAGATCATTTTATAAAAAGTAATAGATAATTAATAGCTATTTTCGTAACGAAGACGTAATTAGAAACTTTACCGGGCAAGTTGTATTTATGGTCCAGTGAGCCAAACGAACGAGGCTGATAAAGAAGACGAGCCCGATAAAGTTCACTTACGTACGAGTTGCGTACAAAGCCTCATGTTCGATTTCGAAAAAAATGAGATTCCACATTACTAGTTAAAAGTTCTAAATATCAAGAATATTTTAAAACATCTGACAACGTAGTATGACTGTTTCTAAAGTTTGACCGATGAAGACAATTCCGTGCTTTCGCAATGCAAGATTTTTTTAAATACAACACAAGAAGCTTATTGTACAGAGCAAGGAAAAACCAGTGAACTACGTTGGGTGTAGGTACATGACTCAAGGTTAAAAACGCGTCTTGGGCTAGCCTAAGGTAAAAATTTGTTCTGCAAATCCTAGTTAGCAGCAGCAGTCAATTTCTGTAAAGTAAAAGGGGGTAATAGGTACTTTAATGTGCCGCTTTATAGACACTAACTACCCTCGATAATTAAATGTTAAGAGCTAGGTCGAACGTAAATAAATATATGCCCCGGACAAATCATTTGCGCCCTACGACTAGTTTCGCCCTTGTTGGGGCTCTTCAGGCAGGAATAGCGAGTTAATTGACCCGTGACCATACCAGACTGCCGCCTTAACCGTAGTGTGTGAAACTGATATTAATTTAAGAGTACAGTCACTAAATACATTACAGCACCGCAATAGTCCGCCATTTTAGGGCAAAATAATGGCGAGAGATGGGAAAGGGAACCAAACCAAATCAAACCTAACCCTAAAGATTAGAGAACTGTGAGATATCGGGCTCTGATAAACAAAGTACGAAGCTAATTACCTAGGGAAAAGTCAAACAACACTGCGTCAGACCATCAGAGCCTGATAGCTGACAGTTCTTTAATCTTTAAGGCTAGGGTTGATAGTTTGGTTCCCTCTACCATCGCCTTTATAAACATTTAAATTTCCCTATTTTTTTTGTCCTAAAATTTAGTGAATATATTTAAGAGAGCTAATCAGCGTCACCTAAGCGAAACTGCACACTAGTTTATTACGACTGTAGTAACCCGGTAACAACTTACGTCACTATGTACGGCAGGATCATGTTGATGGCAATTGAGAAACTTCTCTGTGAACGATGAATAATAAATAAACATTTGCTCTGGTCAAATCATTTGCATCCTATCACTAGTTTCAAGGAATTGATCGCAGCCTATTGCTGCCTTAATCTAGGTCGTAAGTGATACCACAATCGCAACCCGCCTAGCGCAGAGTTCCGCGTAGGTGGAGCTGAGGGCATTAATTATTTCCACATCCAACGGATTTTTTATCTGCCCAATCGCTTGAAAATGGCTGAAAACGTAAAAAAAGAAAATTTGAGCAAAAAATTTTCTTGTCTGTGTGTCTGTGGATCTGTGTGTCTGTGGTTTTGTGTGTGGACCCGATGACTTTCGACAGACCTAACATGTGAACTTCAAATCTGGCATACATATAAATCTCAACTACCCAAAGCGACCTATTGTTTTTGGCGTAAGTAGGGTATCGGGAAGGGGGTGAAACTGGGAGATAACTATCCTTTTAGTATGTGATTAGTAGTATAACTGCGAGTATTATTCGCTCTTTAATTTCGTGCAGCAAACTGTTTAGAAGATATTAGCAGAAAAGCGTCACTTAAAGAAAACGGTTTTCCTAAATATCTCCGAAAATACTTAATGTATTCAAAAAAATGAAAACATCATCAGATAGGAAATAAAATTTCTTACAAAAATGTTTTAAATAATTTTTTGGTATAATCTCGAAAAAACGTATTTTGGACCCTACCCATACGATTTTTTTTAAAATTTTAGTATTATATGGAAAATAAAATTTCTGATTCGAAAGCACTCTTGCAATTTTTTGTTAACTTAATAACTTTGAGTTATTTGCAAAAAACCGATTTAAAAATTTTGCTAATATCACGAGAATTGTTTAGAGAAATGTGTAGAAACAAATAATGCTCAAAACCTGATTACTGATCCTATAGTATAAAAAATAAAAGCGTAAATGTCATTTTGACAATTGGATGTGGAAGTATTGATTCAATTTGCAGAGGTTTTTTAAATAAAGTAATAGAGTGTTTGGGTAATAATAAATTAAGTGCTAGTTTTTACTTTGAAGAAGAAATATAGCTGGTAAAAAATGATCTTCAATGATAATAAGAAAATATGATGACGTCTCTGAAATGAAAGATAAGTGACACTACAATTAACTGACAGTTGAAAATAATAAACGTCTAAAAACAGTAAACCAAAAATGATAGTTGCTGCTCCAAACATTATAATAAAACAGCCTTATATGTATACTAATGATTACCCGTTCTTGTTGATACCAGTTATCTGCTGAAATACCTTTCGTTTCTCTCACAATTGACCGTTATCACATAATTTAATAACAAACGAAAAATATCAAAATCAATATTTTTAATGAAGCTGCTCAACAAATTAATAAAGTATGTATGTTATACGTTACTGTTGTCACTTATGAAGCGAAGCTATAAACAACCGGCAGATCATATAGGTAGGTATTGTGTTTAGATTCTTCATACACTGTAAATAAGCGCAGTATCTCCAGAAATATGTGCTTTTTTTAGCGACCATGAATTACGAAATTAAGTATGGAAACTCGCACAAAAAGATAGCACAGTAACAATAAAATACAGACAACTTGTTCCTAACACTGTGGATCCTGTTCAGAATTTAATATTTTTTTAATTTTTTAAAAGACCAGGGATTAATTTTTGTGTGTAACCTTGAATAGTACACTTTCATTTGCTGTCATTATCATCTGATGATACATAAAGTTTTTTCTTGCCTTTTAGTGTACTTGTTAAAAGTACACAAACCTTCAATAACCCTTCATTCTCTTGCCGTAACATTTGGGTCATCGGCAGAAATACTTTTCTATCCCTAAGGGTTATTGCCGTAATCAATAGCTCGTATTAGTTTATCAGTTACTTAATGCCTTTTATACAGGTAGTCATTACAGCAAAATCGATCCATAATGCTTCTACTACCTGTACTGCTCTTCTGCGAAAAGCTTTTTCGGAAATTTTAACAGACGTTGGATTACGAGTGTTATATATCTATATACGATTTGAAGCTTGTGAATAATATAATTGGTTATAAAAATAACCGCCATTTGAGCTTAACTACACTGTCATGCACATTAGCAGATTAAAAATAGTGACTATAAAAACAAATTTTCGACAAAATAAAAATAATAGCTGTAAATAAACGTAACTACTCGTATTAACTGTAGTAGTATTCAAATACAGTATCTTTTAAAATAAATATTTGCGTTTTACATAATAATTATTGCTTTGCCCTGCATCACCCAAAAAGTCCTTACAGAATCAAAAAGTACGAAGCCTCCCGCTGCTCTCATTGTACGTCCACTCAAACTTTTTCCACTGCGCAAATTGAAAATTAAACATCCCATAATGGCCCCCGATATAATATTCCGTTCGATACGTTGCGGTGACCGTTTGAAAATTGCAATTTCGTTTCAAGATCAAAGTTCCTTCCAGGCYAGTGGAGCTTTTGTCCGCGATTCTGACAGCTTCACGCTACCTCCTGGAAGCAGTGCATTCCATAGCACCGGACTCATCGAATTATGCCTCAAATAACTGCATTCAATGCGATGTTTCACGGTCCGCCGGACCCTACTCGCATTTAAATTAGACCAGTTACTTTCTAATGCGATTTGATGGAAAACTGGCCGAGTGGCGATCCTGCCTCTATGGCCGAACGGGCGAGTTTTGATTTGTTGGCGTAAATGATGCTTTTGTTAGAAAATGTTACGAGCATTTAAGAGAATGCTGTGGCTGCTAGATACCGGAAGGGCTGTGATTGTGCAGTAATCTGCATCTTGCCAACTTAGATTGCTTACACTGAAGATGCTGTAGCCGTGAAATAATTTATTTAGACGTTGTGTGACTGTAAATTACATGCTTTGTGGGTCTTAGCTAGACGAACAGTTTTAATAGAACGGGCGTCAGTGAATGTAAAAGTATATACGATAGGAAACTAACTTTCTTGAAGTCAATATTAAGTTGAACATTGAATTAAAATAATTATACTTATTTATATACTGTCACAACCCTCGGACCTAGGGGCGAAAACAGGAGAGATGTTATACAAAATTATATTAGTATGGCATTTTAATATTTAGCTTGTTACATTATGGAGTACTTTACTTTACCTATACTTCGCTTGTATCAGCCATTGTCCCATGTACTCGTATTCATCATTCAATTCAGTCAAATATCATTTAACGACAATTCTTTTTTTTAAATGTTATACAAATATAACTACTTATTCCCACTAAAATTGTTAGACTGCGCATTTTGCTCCAATAATCCTTAATAAAAGACTCCTGTCGTTTTACTTATTTTATCKTAGTAACGCAGACTGAGAATAATGAGAAATAAGCAAGATCAGAAAGTATAAGAACTAAATGTATAATTTAAAACTTAATCTTGTTTGATTGTACTATAACATTTCAAGAGGTACTAAATCTACTATTATTAGTGGATGTATGTTCAAGGAAAATCTTGTAGGACGCATAATCTAAATTTGTTTTCGCCTGCATTTTCTTCGATTGAAGTTACATCTCAGTTACATCACAGTAAGTAATCTCAGGCAAGTATAAGAAGACATTAACTTTTCTTGAAAACTGCCTTTTATGAATAGGTATGTTAAAGCGACCAGAAACAAAGCTCAAGCATATTTAGATATATGTCTTCCGCTAACGAAGAACAAAATTAAAAGCTCTTCAGACGAACTAAACATTCGTTAACTGTTTTCTCAAATGAGTAGATTTACCCACAAGAACGTTATTTGCGAGAGTACAGCGCATATTAGATAAAGTTCACAAAAATCGTTGTTTTCTGATCCACTTAGAAGATAAAGAATTTTCAGTTACCGCTTAATAGATGACGTCACAATGCGCAAAGTTTGCTTTTTCCATATCTAGAAACGCAGTCGTATTATATATCAAAACATTTTTTTTGTTTAATATTTGAATGAACTTGCTGAAATTTTAAATATCAAACGGGATATTTGGAAAATAATATTATTTTGTATTCACCAAATAGTAGGCATCTACATTAGGTACCTAGTTTATTTTTTACTGATCATAGAAACTTTGTCAGAAACACAGGTTGTCCATTCGTTGTCGGTTTACTTATTGATTGTGTAAAAAGTTTATATTTTGAGAAAAATTACGGTTGCAATTGAAATGTAATTACAAGTGGTACACAATGTAGGTTTAGTCAATTTGGAGTATAATTTTCCAGATTCATATACCTGTTATGAGATTACTTTTGTTTATTTGAATAATAAATAAGAATAAAGTAACATTCTTTAAGGAATAAAAAATAAAGATATAACTGTAAAACTTAAACGCATTTTGCCTTATTGTCTTTAAGGGAAACTTCATGTCCCGTAGCATTATTAAATAACTGTTGTTACTAAATCATTGCCTAAATATAACCGTATGCATAATTCCCAACCATAAAATTTCGTATTTACGCACAATTTAAACTAATTGGTGAATTTTTCATGCTTCGCCTGTTGCCGTGTTATGCCATATTAGTACCGTTTTGTTTGAGAAGACGATATAAGTTGAGTAGGGTGTAATAGCATTTGATTGCGGTTAACTAATTAGCAATTAAGTGCAATCAGACATGACTCACAGCAATCACAGTTAACTACGCTCAGCTGACAATCACTGTTCTTGTGCATAATTCCTTTGATTGTAATGACGCTCTGAATTAATATCAATTATACAGCGCTTGTTTTCCAAATTGAGATTAATGCTATCCCGTCTCGAATATAAGATTTAAGGTCCCGATTACACAAGTACTCATTTGTTGTCGACATTTGCATCGTCAGAAACGTATCCCCCGCCGACCAGCTTTTGATCTCCCAGCCACTCGAGTTTGCAGTCGAAAACGTGCAAATACAAAGGGACACACTTGATCTTTTGATTGCATAACTGTAGCCAATTAGGACGAAGAGAGGCTGGAAGTTGAGGGCTTCCGTAAATTACAGAATTTTCAATAGATCGGCTCCGACTTTCCGTAATATAAATGAAACAGAAGTTCTGAACATAGATGAAAGATGCGGAAAACTTAAGTTATTAAGAACGTTATAAGTACGGCAATATTAGCGCAGCGTAGATAAAGAAAGTAGTATTAGCCGGTGTTAGGATGGGGACGCCGGCAAATGTATATTAAGAAAATAGGGTAGTTAACGAAACTGGAAAAGTAGTTATACTTCTTGAACTTATTTGATTTGGCTCTGCGGAGATGATGCAATATCACTAGGTAGCGGAGTAAAATCTACAACGCAAAACAATAAAACAATACGTTGTGTGCTTTTACGTTTAATGTGCATCCTGGCTATTTTGTAATTAATAGCTTTACAAGTAGTGCTAATCTTATTATAGTTATAATAACATCTGCGTAGAGCTCAATTTTCATTAGCACAATTATAAAAAGACACCAAAGGTAAGAGAAGCACAGCTGAAAATCTTTTACCTCATCTGTACTGTATACATGGATTTAATTTCATTTCATTTAAGACAGTTCCCACTCATCACATTACAATGTAAACTAGGTAAATTACAAMCCGTTCCAATCTAACATAAATTGAGCTATCGCATCCTAAGGGGATAAATTCTTGCCTAAGAGTGCGCTAATTTCGTTATAACTACAGCTTATAATAGTAATTCTTTCGCTAATATGTTGGAACTCACCAGTATTTAGTACAAAATACAAATACCCTTGTGGTAGAAGGCTTTCTTCTCGAAGTATCAGCTGAATCCCTGCTGAATGAAAAGAATCTCCGCCTGTACCTACTAAAACTTTGGACAAAACTTCATGTGCCGCTGTTTCCTTCTAATAGAGTTAGAGTAGCAATCGGGTACTTGGCCCAATAAATATAACTGAATTCTGGTAATCATATAGATATGTACAGTTAAATAAAAATAATGAAAATTACAAAGATTCCATATTTTCCATCTAGAGAATAATACAGTGGTTTATAAACATTGATTAGATAATCTTTCTTTTCATATTACAGGTTAACCATTTAATACTTTGTACTTAACTAAAACTAAGCAATACAGAGAAGCGCGGAATAAATGTGCATATACAGGGTGTTTAATTTATCATAAACGACAATCTACTGTCTTATTTCAAATGGAAAACCCTGTGAGTTATTTTGTTGCAATTGTACAGCATTTGACCTAAATATTCACATACTTGACGTTTTTTTTGACTTTTGCAGGATACCCGAAAATAACGAATTTGGTGAAATGTAACATGCTATCTTAGTTAGGGCATGAAAAACTCTGTCGCGATTCATCAAAACGACATTTCTATATAACTTCTTGCGTTTTTAATTCTTGAATTTCAAAGAATCATAGATCACTTGATTTTTTAATAAAAACACTAGAATGTATATTTTACACTAACCAACACGGATTATTTTTTCTGTTTCGATTTTAATAAGCAACATATGGGTTTGGGACTACTTTCAACCGTTTCAATAATTCTTCATTGGACCCAATTGCTTATCCTCTTTAGCGTCCCACCATCACGCGCCCGTTTGCAATCGGGGTTTTAAGTTCCATACCATCGCACAAAATGTTGAAACACTTTTTTACGCTTGAAATGCAAAGACAAATACCGAAAACGAAATTTAATTAGACATTTAATTCTAACATTAATTCTTTATGAAGGGGTACCATCATATTGATACCACATGTCTCTCACCGATATCAGTGGCACATTTTCTAACAAATTTGTTAATAAGACATGATGGGAATTTTATTCGAACCACTTTTGTTGCGCCGAAGTTGTGGTCGTAATTCTTCTTTTAGCCTCTTCAAAACTTCAGGTTTTGGCTTTGGACAACGCCTTCCTTTATATTTTTGTTCATAAAGGCTCACTGATAGGAAACTGCTACGGTCGCCTTCGCCGATGGCAAACACCAAACCAATTAATTCGAAACTTGACAAAAGTTGTCATTTTGAACACGATGCAAGAAGGTAACTGGCTGCCGTAACAATCATCTAGTGCAATTGAAAACTTTAGCTGTAAACAGGTTGCGACAGTGTGGTCTTGCAATAGGTTGAAAGACAAATAAATTCCGCGTCTGCGGGTGTCAAAAGCTTTTAGGGTTAGTTAGTTTATTATATTTATTATTATTATTTATTATATTTATGAAATTATTTATTAATTTAAAAATTAATGCGCATGGAATCTGTCCTTCAGAAACGTCAGTTTTAATACACTCCGATAAAAATTTTATATAATGGTACATTGTAGATATGGCAATGGTTTAGGCAACCAGACCGACAAAGCCCGTCATTCGCGTGGTTGGCTATGCTCACGTTTTGACCTTCGAGCATATTCGATTGGTGAAATATTCTCGAAGCTTCGGTCCTAGGCAGCAATATGGCTCTGAAATCGCTTGGGAACTTTTGACGTGGGCATATAGGTTTAGCCCGATGAAAAGAGCTTGAGGAAGTCTGATTTGAAAGGCAGTGAAGCGAGGTAACCAACGCGACTCAGGTGCTCTAAGTTACCAGTGAGTGAAGTGTAGTGTTTTGAATAGTAGAATACTGAACTAGTTGTGTTTTAATTTAGTGTATTTCAGTTCTAGTGTATAAATAAAACAAGAAGAAGCAAGTTCGTACGCGGAACCCGCATATTGATATGCTGCAACAGGAACACTTTTTCAAAAATTTAAGTATTGACGGCTGTTAGCATGCATGCTTAATAATGTGCTTCTTAATTTCAACAAAAAATGCAATTATATACATTTTTAAATAACGGAGTCAGCTATCATTTCTGGTAAAAACCCTGTACATAGGACATTATTTCTTGTAGAGCAGAGCATTGAATACAAAAAATAACTTATTCTCTGACTTGCTTAATTATGTAACTACTAAGGACCGATCTCAGACAGCTTTGTCGCCTATGTATGTACCTACAGCTAGTTACTGTTATTATTATCATTACAATACATGTTCGAAGCGCTCGCTGGGTTAGTCCTCCACAAACAGTGAATTGTTTGTAAAGGCAGTTGAAGGTGAATGCCTCAAATAGTTTTCAGCAGTTGAGTGCCAGCGGAGTGTTAAATGTTCTCAATACTTCTGTTGCGGCCCTATAGACAAAACCTTGTGAAGTGTTGAAGGCATCCAGTGTTAGTTGGGTCCATCATTTTTATTACTCAACATCAAAAACGGTGATGGCTAGTATATTATAACTTTACCAGAAGGATTACGCAACAGAGTTATTAGAGCACCCTCCACCCTCCGTAGTAGTAGTAGTGACCGGTTTAAAGGTTTGAACATAGGTATTCAAGGGCATTAGTTTAATCCCAAATGCAGAACTTTTTGCGCATTTGAAGTTTTTACCAATGAATAAAAGGTTAGTGCTCTAGATGGTCTTCTAACGTACCTTTAGATGCAATTGAAAAGGCGGCCTAGTTTTTTATAAATATTTGGCAATTGTATATTCCAAAACAACCGAGGTACCGTGATACCTATTCGTCGGCTAATTTCTAAACCAAGATTGTATAAGTAAATTATTGACTCTTTGTGTACTTTGCTACAATTAATTAGGCATTTCTGTCCATATTGCAGCAGAAATATGAATGAATGCACGTAGAAACACAAAATTCTTCCAAAAAGTTATAATACAAATCTTAACATATAAAACCCCGTCAAATTCCAATGCAAACCTGTTTTTATATGTGTTATGCGGTAGGTATTGTAAGTCATATTATATTGTTAAGATGGTTAAAGATAATAGAAGGATAATAAAAATCAAAATGAATAAAACTTTATTTTAAAATTCCGTAGAAATATAATATTCATATACATATATTTGCAGCAATATAGGACAACGAATTACTACAACACTAACACCATAATTATTAAAAACCCTCCCAAAGGTTGCATCAAAATTGCCAAATTGATAATATTCTCAGTTGTAGCAAAAACATTTTTTACGATGTTGGTTTCATCCATTCTTCTGGATAAATAGTTCTCTTCAGTAATTAGTTGTCACCCACTGCTGCTCCTTACCTCTCATCTGTAGAAACTATCGTTCATCTTAGTCGCTGCGTCTTTTGTCCACCGGTGCCTCTAAACACCAGTGGGGCTAGTGCCTTACCGAATATTTTTGATTAGAATGCCCCGAACGGGCGTGTCGATGAAGAAGAGTAATTGTGGTTGTATAATTTGACAAGAGGTGCTCAGTTAAGTGACAGACGCGATCGCCAGTTGGGGGGTCGCGATACCATCGGGCCATCGTAATCGCGAGATTGCTGCACAGTCATTGTGACTCCAGCCATAAGCCGTTTGAGACCCGGACCTATTCTCTTATACGCAGGACCTCAGGACCGTAGCCAGGGTGCCTACCTTCCTGAAAACCCATTTACCTACATTATGGCGCGGCATCTTTGCAAAGTAAAAGTGAATAAAGTACAGTAACTCTATAGGCACAGTGTGGCCATACGGTGGTTTTCTATTGGTCCCGCCATGTTTCCTCCAAATTTGGTTGTAAACAAGTGTGTATCAGTCTTTGGAGAGCCGTAGTCGGCGAACGAAAAAAGATAGAGACTTCCGGTTCTAACTGTTGCATTTCGGATACTGTGGCGCGTCTGGTTGTGCAACACTCGGTTGCTCTTGGATTCTGGGAACCCGGTTATTTTGGATTGATTTTTTATCGTCAAGTAAAAATTAAAATTTATATTTTTGCTGAAAGTTGCGGGGTCGGATTTCTTGGGCATTTTGCGTAGCTTACTTAAGGTTGTGTATAAAAATTGAGCTTTCGAGTTGATAACGTTTGCAAGTGTGGTATAAAGCTCCGGTAAAAGTCAGAGGTGGGTTTTCGCCTTTTTTTAAATTTTTTTTCTGCTCTTTGAGATATCGAGATGGAATTTGGTATGTAGTTTGTTATGACATATCTTTTGGTATCATTTTTTCCAATTTTCATCTGATGTTTTAGAAAATACACCGGAAAACCACACAGTACAACAATTATTTCACCATTTCCCACTCCCACCTTCAGGCATCCGTCTCACTTAGGGTTGCCAGGTCTCCTATATTTTTACACAATTTCATATCTCATATTAAGCAGTTTAATATCAGACAATTCTCATATATTTTGAAAACAATTGTTTCGATTTAAAATTTTGCGCCAATACGATCCAGCGCGCCACGAACTGGCAGCGCTGTATTCGAAGTGACAACGTGGTGGTGGAGAATTGCTTTGGTTTGATTTTTCCGAAAATAATATTGCCTTTGTACTGACGGATGTGTTTCGCTTTTATTAAGGCTCCTCAGTGCAGTTTAAATCTGATGCACGCAGTATGACATATAACTAATATTTATTATAGGTAAGTACCTCAAAGCAACGGTATGGTATAAGTGAAAAAGTGAATAGATATTGAGTATTACCATAAGTGGCTGCGGCTTCACTTGACGTTATATTTTACTGCTATAAAAAGTGTGCCCTTTTTGTGAAAATTTTAAATGTAGTGTTGCCGCATATTTCAACGCTTATGACTATTCACAAATCACTAGTCAAGGTAAATCCGAAGTCCTAAGCTATTTGCTCAAGTTTACAGGGCTTTACTCTCCTTATCTTTACAGTATACTATGCAACTTTTTGCAACATGTTTAACATAGAAGAGCACGTTGTAATGCTGAAGAAGGAACTAATCCAGAAATGATACGCATTTGTCTACTCTGAAGATATATTTAGCAAGATAAAAAAATGGTCCGTATGTAGAAAAACAGTATTTTATGGCTCAAGAATTATTTGTTTGTGACACAATAACAAACCATGTAAACGTAAAATAAAAAAAAATTGCGACCATACTAAACCCCGCGTAAAGATTTAAGCTATAATAATTATTAGATGTTTAAAGTCAACTATTTCACTTATGTGGATCAATCATTTACACAAACGACTTCCATTACCTTCCCTCCATTTTTTTTCATTTTTACGTTTTTAAGCTTTCTTATATTTTTAAGAAAATTAACGATCTGGGTTGATTGGATATACACTTTTTAAGCTAAATTTTGCGAACTTGCCCAAGCTTTCCAACGATCTGTTCTTATCTTGTTTTATTTGTTACGCTATTCTAGACGAGAGTGCACTGTGGAAGGTCAATATATATATAACACTACTGCTCAGTTCAATAGATTGGGTATGACTTTGGAACAGTAAGATTCCATGGAAGTTCTTCATCCACTCGTAAGCTTTCGTTTTCTTAATCAATAGAGCTGCTATGTAAATTATAGCACTGTAGATTTCATACAGTCATAAGATACATATGGCAAAACTGTCCGTTTGTAATCACCTTAAACAATAAAGCAGATTTATATTTTTGCTGCAAAATCCCATTTCTTAACATCTAAATAAGTATATGTTTTCTGATTTACTTTATATTCGTAGAAGCTGAGCAAGGTATCAAAAATTACGATTCTTAGTAATCTATTTTTATTTTTCCAAACCTAAAGATTAACAATTGGATTGTGCACTGTAAGGCATCATCTTTTTCCTAATGTCTAGTTGTGCCAGGTGGTTTCAATTTTATCTCATCTCTTAATGCCAACTACGGTCCTGTAGTCCCGGATGATGCTAACGATCGACTACAGATAGCGCACATTATAATCATGAGATCTATAACTATGACAGATGGCTTAGGTGGTTTATTGTTACCTTCCTTTTAATTGCCGTACAAACGTTCTATTTTTGTGCACATGAACGGATTTTATCAGCGGCTGCATCTCCATGGTTTGTCCTTAATATTAATCTGGAACTATGCTGAACAATGCCGTAAGAAGTCGAAGAAACAAATTTAATATTCTAAATGTTACGGAGTCAAGCTCGGAGTGACAGGTTTGTTGTGAAACGGCACGTCCTGGCCAAACATAGCTGTTCTGATATTATCACCCGGTACAATTCTTCTTGGCTAAACAATTTCAGATTACTCCTTATGCGTGTTTTTTAACTGTAAATTGTTTTACAGTTATAGTTTCTTTTTTATTGTCGTGATCAAGTGACTAGCATGGTTTAGGTTCAGACATGTGAGAAACAGACAACTAAACTTATTTTAAATTAATTTGAGTAATGATATGAAGTATTATCACACCAAGATACCTATATTAATTTAGAATTATCCTAGATTCTATTCTAGGAGTCTATGATGTATTGCATTATGACATTAACATGTTACAAATCGTAAAAATGGGAGTTTTCACCTCTTATTTTCTTTTCGTCTTCGGACCTATGGGTATTGACTCTGCGCCTCCCCAAAATAATCCGAAAATAAATACACAATGCAATAAAATACTACCGAAAGATAAGATTTATCAACGTAGAGGTATGGACACAGATATCTGGTTTTACCAACAAAGGGGTATACTAAAACCTCGACACCCTCTTCGCTACAACTTCATAGAACTTTCCAGTTACTTAACTTATCTGTAATAATTAATCAGTCAACGAAACTATACTTTGAAGTTGAATATAATAGCAAATAAGTTAATAAAAATAGTATGCAGATTATGTATAATTCTTAACAACGTATACAGGTTTCCTTACAGCCTAATACACAACTTTTTATGCACAGTATGGCGCAATCAGCTTTTAAAAACAACCGCAAATTGCGAATTTGTCATAACAATGATAATTACTTCCACATCCAACGGATGGGAAGTATTGTATCGCGAAAAAAATTTTCATAAATTTTTGTTTGCTCATTCGCTTTAGAATTGGTATTATATAGAAAATCAAATTTCTGATCAGAAAGCGCCCTTGTAGTTTTTTTGTTAAGTTAAGTTAATAATTTTCGAGTTATTTGGACAAAACAGATTTTAAAAAGGTATATATTTTTACTAATATCACGAGGACTGCTTGTCTTAGAAAAAAATGTGTAGAGAGAAAAAATGCTCAAAACCTTATTACTAATCGTATAGTATAAGAAATAAGAACGTAAATGTCATTTTGACAATTGGATGTGGAAGTATTTATTCAGTTTGCAGCGATTTTTTTAAGTTACATAGATAATCCTCCATCTGTATTTTCTTTTTTGATAATAAACTTTTAAAAAGATCGTGATTAAATAAACACTGACCTAAGAATGACCTCTCTTACAGTTTCACACAACCCCTTTGTCTTCTTTCTTCCACAGTTCCAAGTTTCACGCAAAAATTGCTTCTGATGTATCGGCATCGTTTACAGTAGTAATAGCGAAAATTGACAAATACGATATATTATCGAATTGAAACACATTGATGTTTGAGTGCATCAATTGATTTTCATGCAATACAAACGCTATGTAGATCGGAATTTTTTATATTCTTCACCGGATGGGTTTTCAAATGTCCTGTCAAATTTGACGTCTTTGCATTCGTTTATAAGCTCTTTTCCGCGCAAATTTAACTGTGCGACTTTTTCATTTATTTTGCTTAATGATTTCCACAACTAGGTTCTTGKTGAAGGAGCCATGGTAGAAATAATCTCTGGAAATATGATTCACTTGTATCTCGGTCTCGAGATGTAAGTTATTTAGATATAAACACCATCTTGTCCACTTTTCATTCCCTAGAGAAATTGCCCCCTCTGCCCCTTCCCCAGGTAGTTACACCCCTGCTTCCATTATTAACTTCGTATTTTTCTAATTATTCAAGTACACTAGCTGAATTCAATATGTTTTTCTGTAATACTTTTCTATAGTCCTACAACACGAGCAAAAGCAGTCCATACACTAGTAAGTAAAACGTAATCGTACATGCTGCTGTACAGAAATGGCACCTAAACCCATTCTATCCTACCCTTGCGCTTTAATACGTGAAGTGGTTTGGTTTGATTCTGGTCTCTGACCTAAACTATAAATGAGAAAACAAGAGAACACTTTATTAGCTAGTAGGAAACAATTATTCCTGCTTCCAAGGCCAGTTTATATTATTGTTATTATTATTTCTTTTATTTTTCACAAATTGTAAATAGAAACGTGTTTCATGAAACACCTGTGTTGTCGATCAGATAAAATTTATTCATTTGCACATTATTTACTAGTCATACGAAATAATTTTTCTGTTAGCTATTTTACGCAGTGGCCCTTTATGTTTATTTGAATTGAAATTAGTAGAGTGATTTGATTTTTTAAGCAGTAGTCCAGTTCATTGAAGCCTCTTAACAATATGCTACTGCTGACGGGGTTATATAATTTACACACAGAAGAAACCACGGCTCACGTAATAAAGCAATAAAATTTATTTTCGTGTAGCAAGTGTAGTTCTCACCAGTAACTAAATATTTTCGTGTACACAACATCTTATTAAAAAACCCATTGTTACGTCACGTGTCCCACATCCACTCGCTCATTTTCTAGGAACACTAGCTTTATCGGCCCATCTAAAGTCAGGATTTTGCCGTCTAAACTCGTATATAGTCCGCATTCGACGCACTCCTTGAATATGAATGTGACGTTAATAAAGTTACGTATTCGTGTAACGTGTACTTTGTATTAAAACGCAGCACCTGACGTTACCAAAATAAAACCCGTGGGGGCTTCATTTTTCTGTTAATATGATGGCCAAAGCGCTTCAGTATAAGGTGTGTCGTCAAAAAGAAGTTTGATTTTGCAACGTATGGTTGAAAGCACTTAAATGTTATGCGATGGAAATACAACTAGAATTTACGAGTATGTCGTAATTCAAACAAAACTTCAGATACTTAGCTATTACTAAAAAATTTGTTGTTGACATAGACTATATTAAGTTATCTTTCAAGTAAGCAAAAATTTAGAATACACTAATTTTTCTGTAACCTACACAGATATCGTTTTTAGTTAAGCATATAAGAAAACAACGGAGAAACAATAATCAATAATTTTGCATAGATTGAATCTAAGAGGTGAAGGCAATGCACTTGTTTTGAGATAAAGAGCCTCTAAAGAGAAAAATCATTTTTGGCATATGTTTTTCACTTAAACTTGTGTCATACCAGTTATTCTTACGTTTACTTTATACCAATAAGTAATAATATCACACATGGTATTTGCGCCAAAAATCATTACAACGGGCTTTGAAGCACTCAAACCAACAACTCCAAAGAGCATCACTAAAAAGATGGTCTAGGCTAGAATGGACGAACTGTAGAGCACCCCAGCTCCTACCTCCAAAAAAAGCAGACCAAAGACGCATTTTTTAGCATTTTTGTGTGCGATATAATGAAACGTGCTTAAGTCGTAAAACAGATATCAGTTAATGAAGATCTTCCAACCCTTTCTCTATTATAGCGAATTCTGCATCGTGCATGTCGACCAAGCAGCTGTTGTGGATGGAGCGCTATATTGAGTTTATTCCATACTCATGCAGATAGCACACTTCAAAAACGTGACACCTTGAATTGTCAAGCTCATGCTATGCAGGCTTCCAGCGTATAATTAAGAATATTTCACTCTGCTCTGCGTATTCTCTCAACCTATATTCAGGAGAATACGGAAACGGAGGCACGGTGATGGAAAGCATACCAGAATTAAAAAGTACTAAATAGTACAAAGAGATTTTAATTGAAAGCCTCTATTCGCCGAATGAAGAGGAGGTAAAGCAGAACAAACGTGAAAATTAATTATGCAGTAGACTACTTGTGAATTTAAATGCTTGCAAGCAGTTTTTGTACAAAGCCTCTTTGTCAGATATAGCCATATTTACCAGTAGTAAGAAAAGTGATCGGGAATGTAATAGCTTGAAGCAGATTTTATTCAGTAGTAAATTCAGTAGGAAAATGAATCTTATAAAGTAACATTACAACTATAAAGTTACTAAAGGTTTCGACAGAAAGGCATGTAGTATGCTTATCTTCAACATTCCTCTTCGCGTACGCTAAGACAACAAACTGTATTAGCCAATGAAGTTGTTGATGTAATGTAATTTTTGTTTAAAGAACGTTTATTTCTCATCAAAATCGAAGAGTGCCTACATAGCGGATATAAGCAGCAATGTAAAAATTGGGTTTAACATATGACACTTACTTCAGGTTCAAGCAGAATGGTGAGCATGAGTGTGCGGAAATGGTCTGCAAATATAAAGGAAATGAAAAATCCTGCCCTTACCAGGCTATATGACAGAGTGACAGAGGGTAATTGACAAGATAGAAAAATGACAACTTTCACAGTAATATCAACGAAATCGAAACGCAAGCAAAGAATGAGGCTGACTAACCTAAAAATTAAAATGTTATTTGGAGTTCAATTTTAATAAGGAAGCAATCAAAATCCTCAAATTAAGGGCTTATTATCATTGGAAGATCTTGGCTATCTTCTACCTACTACATGTTGAAGATATGGGCTAGGTAKCATCTACCTTATTGAAGAAGAGGTTTTGAGAGAAATAGCAACGTAGCTTTGGCATTATAATAGTGCTGCCCATCGTAAGATTCGGATATCTTCCCATGAGCAAGGTCAGTGCAAAATGAGTCCCTAAACTTCTATCAGCGGTAAAAAGGGAGGAAAGAATGCTCTGTACGTTAGTTTATATATTATCCGGAAAGACATGATAAAAGAAATCGTAGAAGTAGGTTCTCTTGCCTTTGATTGAATGATAGCAGTTCGTACGTATATATGTTACCGGCAAAGTACGTTATGCAGTCATAGGTTTGTCTAGGCAAGGTCCGCATTGGCGACCTACTTTAGGCAAAGTCCGAAATTATTGGAAATTTCGAGCTTTACCTGCGCTCTTCTGCGGTAATCTTGGGTTTGCCCATGCAATGAGGAAAACTCCAAAATAACCTGTTGCATTACAATCATACTGTCAATATTCTATGTACGAGTACGAGGCACAGTTTGCGATATAAGAAAAACAAATTAATTTGTATTAATAATTCATGCCTCTTAAAGAACAGTCACAAATAAAATATACTTCCATATTAAAAAATAAACTGAAAACATATTGCGGTATAATCAGAGACAACCTTAAAATCAGAGGGTCAACCCTTATAACATACACTTGATATCGTTTATCATTTCACTTATTTAAAAAGAAATATGTATTCGCAAACAAAGCATTCTCTTTGGGTAGAATTAGGGCTTCTGCTTGATGCAATTTTTACAGAGTAGGTACATATTATACAGAGACCCTTATATAATACATTTAGTGTTAATTATGTCACATATTAGTACAAGGTGTCGAATGGTGATACTTGCATAAGAATTTTAATCTTTTACATTTACAGTTTGTAGAGAAATCGCGATCCCTTACAAAAATAATTAGTTTCCCGGTTCTATTAAAAATAGGCCACCAAACATACGGTTTCTTTTCTATTGAAACTTTCAAAAAAGAGGTTTATCGGAGTGTCAGCCTCATCCCGTGTTCATAGCAATCACTATGTTTTCTGGTATCCTCTGGGCACGAGGTGAATATATTTGTTTGCGTAGATAGATTTTGCCAGCCTGGTGCTAGGTAAGTTACAATAATAATTTGGATTTTCTGTGTGATAAGTAAGTACCTACATTATGTAACTATAATTTAATTATTCTAAATAATATAATCAATTTCTTAATGAACTGGATGAATAAAAGACTTCGCACGACTTGTGTTACTTCACTAAAAGTGCCCCATAACACCTTCCTGAGGACGGAGCTATAGGCGTTTCGTTACAAATTTGGTACAGTTACATCTTTGAAACCCTTGCCCTCCAAATGAAGAACTGTGCCCGCTAATTTCGCGATATGTGAACAGTTAGCTACGGACTTTGCCTAGGCAAACCTAGGTATGACTGCATAACGTACTTTGCCGGTAACATATACATATATCGCCCACATAGTTCGCACATTGCTCAGTCTGATTATTTTATTTGCCATAAGATAAGAAAAAGTCAAATCATTAAGAATTGTCGTCCTCATTTACTTTGAAAGCAAACATGTATTTTTATAAAGAAATAAAGATGTTAATTCACATAGATATGCAAAGTTTACATTAAAATTAAAGAACTATAATGAAAAATAATATTTCTGTATTCCATTGAAACGAGGTACTTTGAATTGACAAGAAGTAAATTTCAAGACTAACAGCAACTGTAATAATAAAATAGACAGTCTAAGCAATTGCAGTAAAGCAAGCGAGAAAACTGCCAAATGAATGCTGATGTATAATTCATATATTCGTAAGGAAAACAGTAGGTAGAAAGCATATACATCACTCTGTAAATGAACAATTAGGTATTTTATTTTCGTCCACATTACTGCATATCTGATCAAAAGCAAAATGAAATATTATCCGGTAATGTATCGTTATCTACTCAAATGGTATGTTAAGACCGCTAGATGTACCTTGCCATGCATTTTCCATGTAGCGTACCATTCCTTAGGTTTATACCTACGCTCTATATCTATGCATTTGAGCCCCAGGTCGTAATTAATGATTAATGCCATCTTCGCAGAAATAATTGCCATAAACACCTACCATTAAAACTTACTCGAAAAGCGTTTCCTTTTAAGCTGATATTAATGGCACAAAGAAAGAATTGAAACTATTCTGCGCGGATAGTGATTAATTCCCTACATTAATTAAGGATGTTGCCTTGAATAGGTACGCTTAGTGGCCACTTAAGATTAAGGCGGCGAACGAGAGAATGCTGCAGCCATTAGGTGACGTACGTACGTACACACCTGGTCTAAAGAGCCCAATTCCGAATTTTTACGTTACCAACAATAAAACTAACGAGTGGAAATATCAAAATTACAGCCGTACACGTGTTCAGCTGTAAAACAAGGAGCGCATCTATTCAAATCTGGTTTGCTGCAGCCGTGTCACCATTTTTGGTGAGCGCCCGCTCACCTGGGGCGCAAAGGGACACCAGCTCAGGTCGACGGTGCCTGAGGACGGTGGTCGGTGAGTTTGTTAATTCTTTGAGCGCGTACTGTCTTTTAGCGATGTTTATCAGAGTCGCGCACTCGAATAGAATATAAATGCAAATGGACGACACAATTGTACCTTTGTGTGGGTATTGTGTGTGATTGTGAGAGGCCAGGGACGTCGTTAAAATAATCAACAATTATAAGGATACGTTGCTTTTGTGAATGGATGCTCGGTTATTATCTGATGTTTCTCGTTTTAAAATAAAAGCCGTGCGGCCGTTAACTTTTTTATTCTATTGTTTCACACGCACACGTGGTAAGCGGAGATGCTTTGTCCCAAAATGTAACGCAGTAGTCTGACCATTAACATAATGCCGCTTTGCTTTAAGGACAATAAAGGACGGGGTCGGTCAGTCAGAGACTAAAAACATAACGATGATTTTTGGAATGCGCCGGGGAGACTTTTATTGCGCTATTTGTTTAATTTTCAGTGCACTTTAGGCAACAAAATGAATATAAAATTTTAGTGACTTAACTAAAGAGCTGAAAGCAAGCTCATTGTGCTTTGTTTTACAATTTTTCTCAATTTTTCAGTCGACCTTAGCAGCTTCAATCATACACCCATCCTCAAGAAAAAATACGTTTTTTAAGCGACAACGAGAAACGAATACAGCCCGTGTTACATGATAAACAAGAAGAAGGGCTAGAAAACTACCATGTTGGATATATAGACCAATTTTAAAAGTACAGTTTAGTGAATAGGCATTTTTTTGCAGATTACGGCTAGGAATATAAAAACTTTATTTAATAATGTGTAGGAGTACAAATAATAATATCAATACATATTCAGTTGTCGTTAGTAAGTCATAGTATGTGATCGTTCAAACTTAACACATTGCAATACATTTGCTATGGTTGGTTGTTGATCTTGCCAATGCTGAAGAAGGGCCTTCCTATAAATGGATAAAAATAAAGTTTAGTGGTTATTACTGATTAAACTTTGGAGGTTGTGTGCCTAAATTCAGAAATATTATACAGGAATCTGAATGAAGTAATATTTGATGCCATTGGTCCAAATAAGGGATCGCTAGGATGCACCTGCCCACACGGTATGCAACTGAGAACAGAACAAACTCTAACTGTGGATGCACTGTGAGAACATACTTGACATCGTGTGTCAAAGAGACATTCCATAATCACTTTTCGCTGCAATGTGATGGATGCTTGAAATGCTTAACTAAATAAAATATTGCCAGTGGCAAATAAACGCACGTAGCTGAAAATCCTCCAACTATCATGTACTAATGTGGCTTAGAATAATTATAAATGGAAAAACACTCAATTTGACGACACTCAACTGAAACCTCTCACAAGCGAAATAAAAATAAGCACAACCTAACACCAGTGAAAGGGGAACGTATCTGATATCCGATTACTATTCAAAACATCATACCTTGTAATTAAGCCTTTATATAACTTTATATAGATATTGATGTTAATTTTGTGGAGTCCTTTCGTATTAATTATTCTTAGTGTATTTATTTGTAGGTTCTGGCTTCTGTTTTTATTAAATTAAAGACGCTTTTATCTATAAATATGTGTAAACGACAGGACTGACATACAAGGACTAAGTAATACATACAACACTATCATTTAAACACACACTCTCACCATTACATTTACCATCCACCTATATACACAATAATAGCAAAGGAACAAACTCAAAGGTACATTTTATATTAATATCGAAATTGTAATTGTCATATTAATTTCATACTAGGTTGTCAATCTATAAAATTATAATATTCGATAAAGACCTAAATTATAGGTGGAAACGTCATATTTATAGATAAAAGTGTCTTTAATTAAGGCGCCAGAACCTACTAAGAATAACTTATATAACTTTGTATAGTTTACTTGAAAAGTTCGACAAAACATTTAGACCCAACATCTATCAAAACGACTGTTGTACAAGTAATATCTAAACATAAAACCGGGAAGAGAACTGCAGGTTATGCAGGAAATATGGCGAACTGAAATATATAAATGTTTTTGAATATTCTGGGCTACTACTGCCATGTACGTGTATAAAAGTCATTATAGCAAGAGCATACAAGTAATGACCACGAAAAAGAAACTATTCAGAGTAATGAAGGTCAGAGCTAACGCTCTCTGTGTGCTCTGAACGCATATAGACAGTCTGCTGTAGTCAATTCATTCGGTATTCCTACCTGAAGAGTTCCAACTAACGAATTCGAATGAATTGACCAAAATAGATTTGTCACTGAAACTGTCCGTATAATAAGCTGGTTCACCTGTTTGCTACTTTTAGAACAACGTCTTCATTATATATTAAGTTAATGCAACTGTGGAAACACTGTGCAGACCTATTGAAGATTAGTGTTGTCTAGTACATAAAAATTAAACAGTATTTTATGACTCTGTAGTAATATTTTAGCAGGATGTTCAAATGCAGATGTTGCATGAATTTTGTAACCTATACTACACATACAACATGGCACACTTGAACTGCATATCTTTAACTATACTATAACGTTAAAAGGCATGTCTGTGCTGTGCTGTCATTCAGTAACATGTTTGGATAGAATACTTTTTTTTCTGTTTTTGTCTCGATTACTGTGTAATTAGTTAAGTATAACATAGTTAAGAATTTACGACCAATAGATAAACTTTCTGTTCTGCCACTCTATGTGGAACCTACTAATAGTTTTAAGCTAAACCCAGCAAATATGTATTACATGTGTAGGTTTAGGAATTCACATGATGACAACATTTATGTTTGAACGTATATTATTTAAGGATGAAAACTATAATATACATATAATTGCAATTCTATGTATATAGCATACTATAACCTAATTGGTTTGTATGCATTTGGCGACATTGAATTCATTTTACACTTAGTCTCGTTTGTTGTTTTAAGTCATTGCGTCAGCGTGAATATTTAGATAATGCTGGCGTGGCTTAATTCTAAAATAACATCGATAATTACTGCATTTAATGAATACCATCACTATTGGAAATTATCACTAATTATCGGTATTATCGACAGATTAAATTCATTATCACTCGTAGTCTGGTGACGCTTGTCGCTGTGATTTAACACAAAATTCAAATAATAGCAAATAAATATGTTTCGAACAATTATAGCTGTTAACAACAACATGTACAAGGTAGACCAATTTAACTTTCATAAAAGTAATAATTGTTGTCAACGAGTATCTACTACAATTAGGAATTATAATGTATTAGGATTCACAAATATCGCAATGTTTAAAAGCATTGTCAAATATCTCTGTATTTCACAACTACCTAGATGAGTAGGAGGCTTCATAGCAAATATCATCAGTGGTGAAGAAAACAATTATTTCAAATTTCTTATTTTATATAATACTTATAATTAGTTCTGATATTGTTTATACGTAGTTCTTGCATAAACCTAATAGATATCAGTCTACCCTTAGAGTCCGCATCACATCATGACTGTTTTGTTACCTGTTATTGTTACAATTATAATACCAGTGTAATGTTTTCAAACTTATAAACAGGGTGTTCACGCTAATAAGGTACAATAGCTAACTATTTTATTTAAATCCGTAGAATGGTAGTTTAAATGAAAAAATTTCTATCTTTGAAGAAGAAGCTCGTGCTGATATATAAAAAAACCGTCGTGCATTAACTTACTGCAACATTGTTATTTTTTATGAAGCTATTTCATTCTGAATATATATTGGATAGGGTACGTTGAATTAAACAAAAGTGTTATATAATAAGTGTACACAAAACAGTCTACAATAGCTATTTTTTTTAATTTTTAGCCGTAAAATTGCTATGTAAATGAAAAGGTTATTTAATTTTTTTAGAAGGATCTCGTAGCCATCAGAACGAAACAACTGAGCATCACTTGACTGGAATCTTGACACAACTTTGTTATTATTTCAAATGGATACCTACCACTAGCCTGCAGCAAAAGTCTGCAGTCATTTGCATTTGAAATATTTTTGCTGAATAATTAGTGTTCACAAATCAGTCTATAATAGCTAGTCTTTGTATCTAAAGTTTCAGATTTAAATGGAAAAGTTTCCTCGTTTTTCAAGGACAATTTCGTGGTGATGAAAAAATGCAATCGAGCTATCAACTGACGTACTTTTGTTACAACTTTGTTATTTGAAATCAAACGACCCGATTTACAAATAGCGTATTGAATAGAACACATCGAACTAAGGTACTACTGCCATACAGTCATTTGTCATGAAATATCKCAAAAACAAATTACTGTATGGCAGTGCTATCTCTGTACTTTTTACATTTAATTCGATAAGCTCTATGTAGTACTCTATTCAGAATGGGTTCGTTTCATTTAAAATATCTAACAAAGTTTTTTTTTGTTCTAACTGTTTTCGACAACTTAAAAAACTTTCCCATTTAAACCACCAATCTATAAGTTTAAATAAACAAGTTAGCTATTGTATATCCAAAAATAGTAACAAATGCAATGAAGAAGTCGACTAAATATTTCTAAATAGGTACTTCAAACAGTTCCAAGAAGCTCCCTATTTCACTTCGATTACATCTTTTCGTATCACTTACAACTGCAACACCTCCTTTGCCCTCCGCAATACTAAACATCGTGTATAAGTTCGTATGCAGTATCGATATCCCGAACAGTAGATAAAAATTATTTTAATGGTGTCAATAATGGTCTGAATAGATATGAAGTACGGAAGTCTGTTACAGTTTTATTGTATTGTATGTACATACATTATATATGGGTAGTTTATGAAGAAAAGAAACTTTTTCTTGCTGAAATATGTAGCTATTTTATTTAATTCAAAAAGAAAATAACATTAATAATTATTAAAATGCCTTACCTTCTTCCCAAACAAGTGCCTTAGCTAACCTTTATATTAGAACATGTAACACAAATGCTCACTAAAGTACGTTTACGTTTTGCGTAAAAGTATGTCTCCTGGAAGGAGATAGTAATGTATAAATAAAGTGTAAAAAATGTTGAGAATAGACATTCCGGGTGCGAATTTACCTATCCTCAGCGTTAGACCCGGCAAGAGAAAACGCGAGTTCTGATTGGAATATCATATGAAAAGATTTCAAAACCGTATCCATCATGGGGAATCAGAGATCTTATTGCCAGATTTCACGAAACTTGATCAGACTTAGAAACATACCATTTGTCTTTTGTGACCCAAAGAAGTAAAAAACCGTTTGGATATAACATGATGTCATACTAAAACATGTTATGCAAGTTAGTAATATTGAAAAAAAAACTATTATATTTATAAAATTTATAGAAATTTGGCTTCAGCCATGAAATATACTTGTTTTATACTTTTCTACTCAAAATACGCCAAAATACTTTACATACATTTTCTACGAGTTTAACGTAGAAAATTATAATTTACGCGCAAACGCTCATCACTGCTTCAATTTTTTTTAAGTTTACTTGGAATCATCCTCATACAAAATATTATTAGAATTATGGAATGAAGTAAAATTCTTTGAAGAAGTTGACGTTTATTTACATTTATTTAATTTTGTCTGGATTACCATTTAACGCACACACAAATAATGTACCTACATAATATTTGTAGCTGACAATCAATTTTAAATCGTACGAATAATAACTTTGGTCATAATTGCCTTGCTTCCCAAAAGCGCCTTTATCCTTGTCCACTTTGCGGTCAACTTGGACATTGTTCGCCATCTATGTATCGAGAGTCCAACTAGCAGCGGAACCGAACGAAATTAAAGGCATTTTTATATTGGCAACGATCGGTGTGGGTGCGTGACTCGTGTTCGCTTAAAATCCAGAGCGTGAAAGTTCGAACCGTGGAACACCTGGAATTCCAACCGCTTCCCTCGTAATATCAACAAATTACCTCGAAATGCAAATGACTCATTTTGCATAACAGCCACATCCTTTGTTTCTTTCACGTACCGAAACAGATGCGTAACCAGTTTATCTTAAATATCAATCTTAATTCGAGGATTACACATAATGTAAAAAACTCTAGCATGTGGCCAGGTTTTTATTGCCTTTAGCCGTCAAAGTTCGTGCGTTCGCATGCAACGTGACCCCAAAGTCCAACGCGTGCCAGTTCAATTAAATTTTTACATTAGTAAAACGAGATGCTTATGGAGAAGTCCAGTTTTTTTACCACTCTGTTCCCCGGCTGAGCTTTTAAAACGGCAATCACGTCGCCAGACATCAAAGGTTGTATGAACGGAGTGTGTGAGGTAAAAAATTGCTTGCCGTCATTTACACAAGATATACATTTTTAGTTTCATATTTGGAATGCAGCAAGCAGCGCTCGCGATTTAAGGTAACGAAAACTTTTATGACTCCATAGGATTATTTTACAACGTCGTTTTACATAGACACAGAGAATGGTGAAATGATCGAAGAGTAACTTTTGGTACTAAAAATGAATATACTTACATAGGTTAAGTAATAAATTTTAGAGCCGTTTGCCACTATACTTATTTAAGCATTGAAATAAGTTCTTAAAATTATTATACTGAAAATTAGATACGCGCGCCGTTTCAATACAAGAAATAAGCATTCTCAATTTATAATTACAAATTCTTTTGGTATTTCAATACTTACGCTGGTACCCATTAGTGGCTCTAATCGTGATTTTCTTACCCTAAGCCTAACCTAACCTTAACCTATAAAATTACGTCTTTTTACGATAGCAGATGCAACCTAAGGTCAATCTACCACTAAACCCCTTTAATAGAAACAAATTTCAGTTAGGAAGTCAGCATAAAGTGACAAATATTCCCTATTCGAAAATTTATTCTGCCGATATCAGTACAAATAAAAGCTGCCCAATCTCACAACCCGCTTATAATGTAGGTTCGAAGTTCGAAGTGTATGTTATATTAACGTTTTGTTTATAAAAGGCAAAATATGTTAGTGCGCACCGATCTGCGCAGTTTTATACAAGAAAACAGAACGTGGGCTAATTTCTTGTACTGAAACGGCGGGCGCATACAGCTTTCAGTATAATAATTTTAAGAACTTATTTCAATACTTAAATAAATATAGTGGCAAACGGCTCATAAATAGTAGATAGATACTTACTCTTCAAGCACCTCCTTGCGGCAATAGCAAGTGCAATTCTTGTTCCCTTTTTATGTATAGAATTTTGTATACAAAGTTTTTTACTTACACTTTGCTTTATATACAAATTGTCCCGAAATTACACTGACAACGCTAAACTGTAGATTTGAGTGATCGAATGAGCACGATATATCGAAAAAGGTTAAATAAAAGTTTTCGTTTTTGAGTTACAGCCCTCCAAAGTTTGACCGAAAAATTGGTCCGTAAACAATTAACATACGATGACGAATTTTTGCAGTTGACGGTGATTCCTTTAGACACGTTATTCGTAAAAAATTTGACAAATTTGGTAAACCGAAAATTGTTTTCTCGTTTTAGGGTTACACTTAGCAGAATAATGAATAATAATTTCTTGTAACCTAGATTACTTCATTGTAAAGAGGCTTCAAGTATCTAAATTGTTTGCTTCTATGAAAATATGCTTCAAGTTTCTGAGAAAAAAATCTTTCCGAAACCATTACACCACCTGCTAGTGTAGTGTAGTGCGACGCAACATCAGTGCTCCGAGAAAAAGTATGTAAGTATTTGTGAAACTTCCATTTACCGATTTAATTTATAAGTTTGTTTTATATTTGTCTTGTTCGTTTTTGTTGTCAATACTTCTTATGATTTAGATAGCAAGGCACTTTGAGGAAGAGTTCTGATAATGCTGGACGTCCTCAGCAGTTAAATGCTGGTGTTGAGGAAGAAGTCTTGTGCTCGAAGATTTTCCAGGCACTTGAATGTATCCAAAACAACTGCTCACAAAGTACTACAGGAGTAGTCGTTGTGTCCCTTCCATCTGTTACCGGTGCAAGAGATTCAAGGTGCGGACACCAATGCGAGGGTGGAATTCTGTCATTGGTTGGTGAATGGCTTAATAGCAGATATGCATTTCTTGGAAAGCATATTTTTCACAGACGAAGCATGTTTCACAAGAAATCGTGTAATAATTTTTTGCAACTTACACGTATGAAGAAATGAGAATTCACATGCCATACGTCCGTCTTCTTTTCAAATGCAGTTTAAATTTAATGTTGACAATTTAATCAGTCCAGTACCTGCTCGTTTAAACGGGGCAGTTTATTAAGATCTTCTAACGAATGGATTGCCATTATTGTTACAAAACATTCCATTGCGAGTTCGTTTAAATATAATTTACATGCTTGATGGAGCTCCTTCGCATTTCACGCTACAGGTAAGGAACTATCTTGACGAAAACTAGCCTGGAAGGTGGAGCAAATGCACCCATGCATTCAACGCCTGGATTTCCTGTTCTCACACTACCTTTTGGATTTTGTTATGTGGCACTTTAAATGAAAAAGCATACACCCATAGAAGCTTAGGAAGAATTATTATGGGAAAGGACAGTTGCAGCTGCTGACGAGATACGCCAAGCTCCTAATGTATTAAAAAATTGTCAGGAATTCTCTCCTACGCCCAGCACATGCTTGCATAAGGCAAAATGGCGAACATTTTGAACATAAGAATTGTACCGTTATTGACCGTTTATCTTTGATGTTAATTAAATATATTGGGTTTCGGTCTTCTAAATAAAACTCATTTTATCTATGCCAAGCTTTCGGAGATCATTTGTCTCCTTCTTCTGGGCCTGTAATATTTTATTAAATAACTACAAATAGAGTACAACAAATCACATGAAAATACTTACAACAGAAACAGAATTAGTCTAAGTTGAAATAGGTAATTTTAAATTTTGCTAACTATTAATAATCACAAACAATCTTGACAAATATTAATATATCTTTCAAAATTAAAAAACTGACAACCAATAATATGAAATCTAGATAGGACGAGAAATTTGGAGAGTGCAAGTAGGAAATTATGATGACGAAAATGGTTTAAAATGGAGAAGATAGGTGTAAATTTTAGAAAGATTATGAATATCGCTTCTTTTATTAATACTATGAATTTGTCTATTGATATGGGCCATTTCTAAAAAAAGACGTTTCTTTAAATTTATTTCTTTATCCAAAACTATTAGATCATTAAAATTAAATTTATGGTCAAGTTCATAACAATGGTTAAATATTACAGAGGTTGTTTTATTATTTTTTATATCTCTTTTGTGTTCTCTAACTCTGTCAATTAAATGTCTCGCAGTTTGACCGATATATACTGCTTCGCAGTTACTACAATTTAATAAATATACTACATTTGTTAAATTTTCAATAGGAGTTTTACATTTTAATTTTGAAAAATAATTTTGAATTTTTACAAGTGGGTAATAACAAACATGAACATTATCTATTTCTAACATTAATTTTTTAATTTTGTCGCTAAGACCTTCTATGTAGGGAATTACACAATATTTTGTTGTAGGAGAAACATTATTTAAAACTTCACTTGATCCTACATCAGTTCTATCAGTTTTAAAAAGAAGTTTTTTTACTAAAGGAACTGGATATGAATAATATTTAACCATTGTTATGAACTTGACCATCAATTTAATTTTAATGATCTAATAGTTTTGGATAAAGAAATAAATTTAAAGAAACGTCTTTTTTTAGAAATGGCCCATATCAATAGACAAATTCATAGTATTAATAAAAGAAGCGATATTCATAATCTTTCTAAAATTTACACCTATCTTCTCCATTTTAAACCATTTTCGTCATCATAATTTCCTACTTGCACTCTCCAAATTTCTCGTCCTATCTAGATTTCATATTATTGGTTGTCAGTTTTTTAATTTTGAAAAATATATTAATATTTGTCAAGATTGTTTGTGATTATTAATAGTTAGCAAAATTTAAAATTACCTATAAGTTTAGAGTTATTTATATAAAGTTAAGACTGCTGTTCAACTTAGACTAATTCCGTTTCTGTTGTAAGTATTTTCATGTGATTTGTTGTACTCTATTTGTAGTTATTTAATAAAATATTACAGGCCCAGCAGAAGGAGACAAATGATCTCCGAAAGCTTGGCATAGATAAAAGGAGTTTTATTTAGAAGACCGAAACCCAATATATTTAATTAACATTTTGAACATATATTATATACAGTTTGTTATTCTTAATTTTTGTGTTATAGTAAATGATTGCTTATCAAATTTTTAATTATATTGTTTTATTATTAACACTTAAAATGTGTGTAAAGTGATTGTTAAATGTTCCTTACATCTAATTAATTAATGTACCTTTATTCCATCCAGAAATTAAAGTTGTTAGGTACATTAGAATGACAAACGAAGAGCTGCAATATTCTTTTCTGGTGGAACCCCAGGGCGAAGTTTAGAAGTTGTTTATATATAATTACTATAAAATCTAAACGTCTGTATGATTCGAAATTGAAATTTACTTTTTATTGCGGACATAACGGGATAACACACTGACTGCGGTAGAAATAGCAATATTTAATACAAGCAATGATCAATTTATGATGGTGAGATAGGAAGATCTCTTTTAATTGGATGTCAGGAATGTTTAAAATAATTTGAAAAGTTTATTATTAATTATTCGTTAGCTAACCACTTATTGTTAACTAAACACACTGTTACGCTAGAGAATTTAATTTCATTATATTTCTGCAAATAATATCACTGTACAACATTTTACTATGGTAAATGATTCTTGTAATTTCAACCGTCCAATACTAAATTATTTGTTATGTGTTGCTGGCATGTACATAGGCTGCTTTTTGGTTTGATGCCAAGTTTGCTTGTTCCTATTTTTTTTAGCATATAGTAAATGTTTCTTATTATTTTTATTAATTTGTTAATGACGATGGCTTTAAGGAAGCTGAAAGCGCTGTACCAAATTATTGTAAGAAAAGTAGACATAACTTTAAAAAAAGACAATTAATTATACCGAGTTCACTTTGAGAAACGGATCAGTTCTCGATTTTCTATTATATGCTCTTTGTTTTAGGACTGTCAAAGAAAAGGTATCTAGAAAGAACACATCCTCTATGGAACAAGTTTAAAAGACAATTTTGAAAAAGTTGCTGCCAGCGACGTACAGTATCTATGTCAAAATAAAAAAGAATATCGAAGAAACCCAAGTTATTCAGTTCGCATCCCAAGCAACATTTTTTTTGTACTTATTTTATCGGACTTCAATAGAAAACAACTTTTTTGTTATCTTTCAGTTATGGTAGATTTAGTAGCTTTAAATCAGTGAAAAACGGTAAAAAGGAGACAACAATGAGATAAAATTGATTTGCCCATTTAATTATTCAAAACGTTGAAAATTCAGTACCTAGCTATATCTAAAACCTTTAAAACTTTGTAACATGATAGTTACTTAGACAGTAAAGCAGACAATTTTACACTTAAATTGCTGGGAAACTAAACCTAAAAATTCTGTAATGTTCTATTTCAAAATGAAAAACGTTAGACTCAAAACACAGTCGGCAACCCTTCCTGAGCACGCTGGAATGGCTATTTAGCTGATAACTCTCAGAAATTTTAAAAGGTTCAAGCAAAGATTTTATCTCTGTTGTCCTAACGTCCCTGAACACCAGACTTCATCATTCATTCTGAATTGTCAAATGTTCAATTATCCTCTATTGCAACGGGAGCCTTTGTATCCTCTTTCGCCCTGAATCTAATGCTAATTCCAACGGCATTGTTCAAAGTTGAGCCTAAACGAACATTTGCATACATAATTACGAATTTCGCATCAAAGGACCCCACATCCAAAAATTTTGTGGTTGCTTCCAGTTATAGCACACAGCACTGCGGCTGTGAGGGTTAAACTTCATAAATGAACTAATGACCTACGTGTGATATGAAAGGGATGCGCATTTATTGAACTTAATTTGCCCTGAACATGTCGGTTGGAGTTATAGTATTATCGTTGCTCAACGAGTAAACTATATCTCCCTTTGGTAGTCGCGTTTTTGTTTAAACAGTTTTGTTGCAGATTTCGAGAACTCGTGGATCATGAAATACATATAGATTCTTAGTAATCAATATAATGTGTTTTAAACTGAATAACAAGTAAATCTTGATTGATTAATAAAATCTTATCTTTGCATTGTTTAGGGTAAAAATCTAAAGAAATCTGCTCGGTATAATCTGTTGTGAAGTTATACTGATTTTGAGATTAAAAAAAATATTATAATTCATAGTTTATCGGCTAATTTGCTTCCATACTATGGCCGTGGTCCATAAGATACAACTCATTTTAACTGATTTATTATACCAATCAATCTTCTTCTTACTATCGCACAATTACTTAATAGTAAAATGGTGCAGTATGCTTTCTATAAGCATTACGTATGCACTTAGTGTAAGGGAAATGCCAAAGAAATGTAGAAGCATATAAGCCAAATATAGTAACAAATCTTTAAAAACTAGAAATGGCAAAATAGCAGTTGGTAGTAGCAGTTGTAAAGACTAAGGGTTTAAAACCCAAACTAAAATTTCAATCTATGACTGGGATTATAAATGGTCAGCTTGCATGCCTATGATGTGTTTTAGAGCACTTAAATTCTGATCTTATTTACCTGAAGGTTTTCCTTATCAGTGGAGAATTATCAAGCGCAAGCGGTTTGTATAACATAACATACCAACAACAAACAACATATATTGTATATCATCTTTGTCATTCAAATTGAATTTGTGGTTCACCTGAGCTCATTTTTTTAAAATAATATATGGAAAGACGTATCTGATGAATACATGTTTATTGTTTATCAATGACTCAATACTACTATGCCATTTGTCATCCGAAATGCGTTGATAAAACACTGTATAAAAGTCATCTACAGAATGCAATCCCAGAATGTGACAATTTACGTGCAGGTTTATACGCGATCGACAAGTAACGTATTATAGGTGCTATGAATCCTGTCTAGGTTATTACTTTCACTTAATGTTCACCCTGATTGAGATGCATCAGATTTGTTTGGTTGCTTTAATTGTTTTATGTATGCAATTTTTTTTAACCTACTTAGTTAAAGTAGTGCCCAGTGCTAAGATTATGGCCAGCTAATTAGGTTTTCTTAACGTGGTTTAATGAGTTGACAATTACAAGAACCAGAAAATAAAATCAAAAGACCAAAAAGTGATTTATGATTGTCCACAGACCATGATATATCCGACAATATTTTCCAATGAGCTAGTAACCCCAATATTTAAAATTTAAATTTTTTAATTAAATTGAAAAACCGCTGCAAATTGAATCAATACTTCCACATCCAATTGTCAAAATGGCATTTGCGTTTTACTTCCACATCCAACGGATGGGAAGTATTGTTTTTATTTCTTATACTATACGATCAGGTTTTGAGCATTTTTTCTAAGACAAACAGTCCTTCTGATATTAGCAAAAATATATACATTTTTAAAATCGGTCTATTAACTTAACAAAAAAATTACAAGAGCGCTTCCTTATCAGAAATCTGATTTTCTATATAATACCAAAATTTAAAGAAAATCGTACAAGCAGGGTCCAAAATAGGTTTTTTGGAAATATTTCGATAATGTCAAAATTTTGAATAAATTTTCTAAGACACTTTTTGTGAGAACGTTTATTTCCTATCTGATGGCATTTTCATTTTTTGAATATATTAAATATATTCGGAGATATTTAAGAAAAACCGTTTTCTTTAAGTGACGCTTTTTTGCTAATATCTTCTAAACAGTTTGCTGTACCGAAAATTCATAAGAGCTAATAATACTCGCAGTTATACTACTAATCACATACTAAAACAAAAAAAATATAAATTTGCAAAAAGGGTAGTTATCCCCCAATTTCGCCCCCTTCCCGATACCTTACTTACCCCACAAACAATAGGTCGCTTTGGGTAGTTGAGATTTATACGTTTGCCAAAATTCAAGTTCATATATTAAGTTATCGTGTCCACAAACAATACAACAGACACACAGACAAGATTTTTTTTTGCTCAAATGTTTTTGCGTTTTCGACCAATGTTTTTCGTAAAACAATACTTCCCATCCGTTGGATGTGGAAGTAAAACTGAGTGTAAGGATCAAGAAATCGCTGAAAATGAACTGCAATGGATTAAGAAAAGGTATACACCCACGAAGCTTAAAGCGACAGACTTAACTACGTTGGAGAGCAACGGAGATAAAACGTTGCATTGCTATTTGCCAACCTCTACACGCAAAATAACGGATTTAGAAAGTGATAATGTGCATTAAAAATAATCAGTCTTAAAGAAAGTAATCGCTATTTCTTAAAAAAGAACTAATCAAAAACCCGTACGAGAATACATGGTTGTCGCCAGCACAACCCTCTGATCAAAGATCAATGTTTAATATCATACTTTAGGTACCGCATGATGTACGTACTTCAGCTGTAATCCAGATAGACAAGCACTATCATACTCAGCAGAAAAAATCACGCTCAATGATACCCATGAAGTAAAATCAACTTTTGCACTTTTAAGTACCTGGTGCATAACTGTCGTAGTTCTAATCCAAATACGATATGTTCAACAACACCCATGAAGCAAAACTAATTTTTCGTAGTTTTAGATACTATGATGCATGTCTGTCATGGTCTTGATCCAAATATAGTATTACATGAACTATCATACTCTGCACCAAATGTCACTTTCAAGGACACCTACAAAGCAAAGTAGATTTTTTGCATGCTAAGGTATCACATCGCATCTCCGTCGTGGTCTGAATCCAAATTTAACCTGTCCTTAACTTAGTGTATCAAAATACAGTAAATTAACACAAATAAGTAGTTCAAAACATTGCTATTATTATTCAGAACAGTATACTGTACACACCAGCACTTAAAACACAGAAATACCTGTTCCCTCTGTTCGCTCGGATCTCGCTTGCTTTGTTGCTTCTCGAATTGGGAATTTACTCGTGCTCTTTTCTTCAAGCTATTATTTATAATACCCCTCTACGAAAAATCTAGACTTTCCAGAAGGGACATCTTGCTGTCTCTGTCGAAATTCACAAAAATTCCATCTACCGAATGTACTGGAAAATACAGTCATAATGTGACCATAGGCAACCTCGGGACAACCGATGTCGATCTAATTGCCCAATTCGCAAGCCATGCCAGGTCCGCATCGTAACACTAGTCCTGCTTAAAATTTGATCGTCGCGATCATTTCCATTTAACGGAATGTACGCAGTACTCGTTTCAGCGATTCAAGTATAGGAGTTTCTTGATAAGTGATACGCCACCTAGCAGAGCAGTCAAACATTACCGGCTCTGAGTAATTCTGTTTGTAGCTGGTTGTTTGTATCTACATTTTAACCGTGAAATATTCAATACTAATGGAGTACTCGGCCAATAGTCATCGTTTTCCGTAAGGTGGCTAAACCTAATGCATAATCTTGAGTTTGTTGAGCATTTTTTATATCGTCTGGGCATCTAACTTCAAAACTGTTATAGGAGAGGAATGAGCAAAAGCAATGTTTTCTACTGTGTGCCGGGATGTAATTCYCTACATCAGCGAAACCTAGAGTATAGTTTTCAACTGGAAGTGCTGTATATTTTTATTTTGTTGCTCATTTTTTTGTTGTGACCAAGCTCACTTTGAGATATAAATTCAATATTACTGTTGACTTGCGCCACCCCTAAAGCAAAACAAAATACAGGGCAAAAAACGTAAGAAAACGAAAGAAAAAGCTAAAAGGAAAACTAAAATGTCATCCTGGCACGAATTTCAAAATTAATCAAAAGTACGTTAACACCTAGAACTAAACTAGAGCAAAATTGCTGAAATATGTTTGCAGAGCCCTCCTTGGCCTGGTTTACGAGTACAATGGACAGTAGTAACTGCTACCTTCCCTAGACATCTTTGCACAATTTTTCATCTCCCTTTCACGGAGATCCGACGAAACATCAGATGGATTTCATCAGCTAGTCCATCTCTCCGGTTGCACAAAATGACGTGTCCCTCATTAAACACCTGTTCTTCATAAACTTGTATCAAATTTTGATTACCACCGGGGTAATTGAAATAGTCAAGAACACTTAATTATAATTCAGTTATAACCATTACAACTGAAAAACTTGAAACTGTAGTTGCTTTAACGCTTAGGTATAGGTATCCATAAAGATAGATAAGGGTAGTCAGTTTAAGTACCTACTCGCACAACAAGAAACGTCATAAAAGAGGTTGTGATAATGTTTTAGTCTTAACTGTAAGACGGGTTAGAAGTGCATGTATTCAAACGGGTGGCTGCTGTCATTATACTCTGAATCGTTAGTTGCAACTACTGTCACGGAGGCATTCTATAGACTACGTCGTTAATCCTTTTCTCATTACTCTGTCAGGCTCTTGATTTTCTATCTCACCAGTCCATGGATTTCCGGAAGTGACTGTCTAATGTTGTCGACATAAACATAATAAAAGAAGTCCCAGCTCTCTCCTAAAGATTATCTTTGCTGGTGACTCCAATGGACTCGTGGGTCGCTGCCATACTTATCCCAATCGAATTGCTGTCGCTCCACAACTTTTGAGAGGAACTGTTCCATTGTTCTGTTAAACCGCTCTACCATTCCATCTGTTGTGGATTAAGAGGCGTTGTTTGGGTTTGCTACTACGCGGCTACATACTCTCGACAGTCTACCCAATTAAATCGTTCGCGAACTTTTAACAAAGTCTTGTTTACTCGACCACGCACCTCTTATTCTAACGCCCGTGGTACGTACTACTCGGGTACTAGTAACTTCATTCTTGCTTCCTATCGGCGCCCTCCGACGCTCTCTTCACCAGACAGATTTCCACTCGCAGATTCCCACTGGCCCACATTGCCTTTAGAGCCGGATCCTATGGGGACACCTCCTCCCATCCGAATCGTGGTCTGTTGCCCGCTTTCCACTGAAACAGAGGACCAATATCACTGCCTTCTTCTAAGCCTTCCTGACATTCTCAGCTTGTGGAAATGGTCTATGGGCCTTACAATTATCAGCAGTTTTTTCCTCGTAACGCTGCAGTTTGTCTCAGGTTTGCTTAAAACATTACTGTAGTATATATCACGTTTTCTTCGCCATCCTGCTACTGCGTCAGCACAGCTCCAATGCCCATTTTACTTGCATCGGTATCCAACATAAATTTTCCGTGGCGTCGAGGGCACGCCATAACGCTGCATAACGCTAATTTCAGTTTCCTGAAAGATCTTAGGTTCTGTTGGTGTAATGGAGCCACAACTTTTCCCAATCCTTTCACCAAACTTCTGTACTAAGTGCAAATTCCCAGGAAACTCCTTACTTTCTGTTTTATCTTGTGGACTTGGACAATCCCTAATTGCCTTAATCTTATCCTCACTGGTCTGGATCCCGTCCACTGAAACTGTATGTCCAAAGGATTCAACTTTTTTCTGGAAAAGTGCCCATTTTTTGGATTCAGCTTGAGGTTTGCTGCTGAAAATTTGTTCAACGCCTCCTGAAGGTTCCTCGGGTGCTCTTCGAAGGTGTACCCCATTACGTCATCCAGGTAAACTAGGCAGGTTTTCAACGTAAGTCCATGTAACACCAGTTCCATCAATCGTTTAAACTTAGCTGTAGCGTTGCATAAGTCGAATGCCATTATAGTAAACTGATATAAACCACAACTGGTGGTAACGTAGTCTTCTCCTTGTCCTATGGATGATACATCCACAGGACAAGGATACTCTTCTACCAGTATTCACTCTTTAAATCCAACGTGGATAACCAAGTGTCGTCAATACTGGGTAATGGATAACTAACTGCCATTCTTTGTGACGTTATTAAACTTGAGATAGTCACCGCATAATCGAAGTGATCCATCCTTTTTTTTGAGACTAGCACTGCCGGTAAAGACCATGAACAACAGGTTCTTCATTTATGCTTTGTTCCTTCACCTTCACATTTTCTCAACTTGTTGAACATGGCGCCAAGACACCTCTTTTCCTCGCCGTTATTACTACATCCTGGAGCAATATATGCGACTCTCACCGGCACTGTTTTTCTGTTTTAACAAGAATTCTAGCAACTAACAAGTATTTGTTAGAGTCTTCAGCCTTCGCTCTTCATAATGACGTTCACTAATTGTTTGCAGTTTCCTTTAATCAAGCAAACAGTCTTACGTTTGTCGCTTCGCAGCCTGGGGTGTTTAACACGAAGCTCTCATTGCCAAATTTCGGAATCAGCTGTTCTGGATCGCATGCAAGTCCATACTTCCGTATAAGATCCATTCCCATAATAAGGTCGCCGTCGATATCAGCCACCAACACTTTATGACGTATTCGAAGCTCCCCCAGTTGAACTTCCACTTCAGCTTCTCCAAGTGCTGCAGAAATTACTCCTATCACCGTTCGTAGAAGGACCTTCTCCGACAGGCTAGTAGGATGATCTTCTTCATTATGGAAACCATAACCTCAGTATCCGCGGTTGCTTGCACATTCTTTCCGTTGATGCATGCTGTCATAATGAGACTGTCAAAGTTGTTTCGCCGAAGTTCTGGGCTCCTTTCTTCCTGGGCTGTTCTCATTTCTTCTTGCCCTGTTTTATTTCTTTTTGGCCTTTTTTCATGTCTTGCATGATATGCGTTAGCTGTTGTAATTGTACGCCAAATGTTGGTAGATAGGCTTCTTGTTCAGTGATGGGCGCGTAGAATATTCCATGTAGATTACGCCATTATCTACGCGTAAACTATGTAATATTCTACTTTAAAAGTCTACTGTAGAAAATAACTTTATGCAGTTAAACAGCTAGTAATATTTAGTACTTTTAACAGCTCCAAATGCCTCAAATGACAGTATTGTTTTGTATATTATTATTTTCGTTCTCCCATCGATCGTACCGCGAGGTACGTGAAAAAGAGAACTATATATATCACTCAATGGAACGGAGTTAATCCGATTTACAACCAAACTTGGTATGGTAATAGCGCATGACATTCTGAGCTCCAATCCGGAGCCATATGCTGTAGACTCTCACCGTTCAAAAGTTACAGGATATCAAAGTTGCTGCAGATCGCCGTGCACTAACGTCAATAGGTTGGAACTACGCGTGGACCCCGATCGGAACTACCTGGAGTCGATCATAGGAGAAGGTTTTTTCTGGTTTTGGACGATTCCACTGGTTATTGCTTCCTAACTAAACAAAATACTACTTCGTTGTAATTAAAATAATTAGATCCACGTTAAACAACAATAACTCGTTTCGGCATACATTTGTTAGGGCCAGAAGGCACAAGCGTGCTTTGAAGCCCTCAATCGGTCAATGGGTTCTTAAATGACTGTAAACTATGATTTTATTATCTTTCTTGTCCATAAACGGAAGAAGACTGGCTATTTCATATGCTACCTATTATACCTAATATACTCGTAGAAGAAAAGACTTCGAAACGCATGTTTTGTCCGAAAGAAGTAAGAAAACCGTTTGGGTGTTCTGATGACTTACTAAAATAAGTTATGCAAATTTGTAATATAAATATTAAAAAACTGCAGTGCTTTAAAAATTTTTAAGAATTGACCCATAAAACAGGGAAATTGGAACAAAATAATTTGCACAATACACTTAATATACAATAGCCATAATATACTCGTTTCATATTTTCTACTCAAAATCTACGCCAAAATGCTTTATCTACATTTTCTACGCGGGTAATGTAGAAAATTATAATTTACGCGTAAACGCCCATCACTGTTCTTGTTACCGGCATAGATCTTTACTACCAACTGACTTACCTGACTTTGTCCCTCTGATTGTTGGTAATGTTAAAATTGCATATGCCTTTTTTTCCTCTTCTGAAACCGTTTTAGGTACTGCATGTCCGGCTCACAAAAACTTTAGAAACCCACATTTCACTTCTTGACACCAGTTGTTACGCGTACTGACTTAACTTTCTTTATTAAAACAATTGTATCGAAGTACGCTAACCTGACATACTAGTTCAAACTACTACTATTATCACATTGTTAATTCAGTAAACCACTATTCAGAATACTATATTGCACACGCTAAACTTAAAACACTGAACCATCCATTTCGCGAACATGCCATAGGTAGATCGCATACGCTGGAAACTACAGTTGTAACATGACCTTAATCAATCACGTGTCCCGATGTTTGTTTGCACTCAATTCTTGTTGTAATTTCCATTACCGAAACGTTAGCACAACTAACAAATTTTATATGAAACTACTTATAATAATACACAATAGTATGTTTTATAGTAGTGCATAAAAGACCTTAAAAGAGTGTATAGCTTCTTGTTATGCTCTTATGAAATAGCATAGGTCTTTTTAGTGGGTAACTATATTACGTACAATGCATAGAGTAGATTAGGACAAAATAAATAAAAACCTTCATCGGCTATCTTATTTGAATAAAAACTATTACTGCCTTTTTCTCATTGTTGTTTAAAGTAGGTAGGTTCATCAAGTTATTGTCATCTAGTAGAAGATACTATTATACTGCATGTATAAAGAGTAAAACACGATATTTGTATTTTACTCCTTGTTGTATCGTATTTTATGTATTTTTTCTATAGCACCATGCTTTTTTATACATGGTATGATTATAAGAGAACCATCAAAGTAAAGACATTGCTTTATCTGAACGTCATCCACGACTCCACTTTAAACTCACCAGACTTGACGCGGAAGATCTCGAGATGTAATTAGGATCAAGTACGTGTTTCAATTCGGCTGCGGAAGGAGGGGGCGAAATCGGGCACGGGTAATGTGTATCACGAGGGAAATTAACCCGCTAACTAACCAAGAGACGCCTCATCCAACCCGGCGCTGCCGCCTGCCTCATGAATATACATTTTCTGCAACGGCATTCACAACGCCGAGAGTGGAGGTGGTGTTGCATGAAAATGGTCTTGTTAATGCCGAATAATTAACTCATTTGCAAATAGAATGGGTTGTTACGGCGGACATGTGTGGAAAATCCGAAATCTGACGGTACGTGGGCAGTGAACTGTCAAATTTAAACAGGATTAAACTTTAGAAACACGCATGGGCATTAATATTCCATTAGACTGATGGTTCTTACCCAAACAAACTTCTCATGCAAAAAACGTAGATTGTCTCATCATATCCGAGAAGAAGGGAACGGAATAATAAACTAATAATATACCTACCTGTATACATATTAATTAATATATTAACCACCTTAACGTTTGAACGAGATAAGTTATAAGCTTTCGGATAATTTTTGTAAAGGTTGTTAACAACTCAAAACATCTTAAATAGAATTTAGGATTTTGTTACAATTCATTTTAAAACCGTTTTCGTTCACGCGCGTTTGTAAAATTGAAATCAGATAATCCATTCCAAATTTGATTTGAAAGATTTTTAAAACACCCGAGGTGACGAAGATGATGTTAATGAAAGGCCCAATACGCTTTTCTCCCGAACTTATTTTGGACCCAGTAGATAAACTGACGCGTGCCCTAATCTGCTGAATCAACGAAATCAGTTGTCCGTGTCAATTATTGTATTTTGGTGCTGCTTTCTTGTTGCCCTCGTCAAGCGAGCGACCGCGGGACCGAGTTATGCAGGTGTAATTGAACTGACTAAAAATAAAACGCACCTATTTTGAATTCGAACTAGTGTTATCAATAGTGATCACTGTGTCCATTTTGGCGACCACAATAAAATTAATAGGTCACGAAAAAACGGATATAAAAGTGATCAATTGGTTAGCTGTTTTAAATTAACCTGTTAACCGGTTKATGTTAACCGCTTGACTGTTTTATATTAACCGGTTAACCTAGTTAATCCGCTAACTTATACAATCTCATTAACAATGTGCTGTTTTTAGGAATATGGATTTTCATATTACAAAATACAGACACTTACAATGCTCATAAATTAATTATAAGGTTTTAAATAACACTGTCAATAATGAATGATGGTGGTAGTCAATGGTTATTAAGAATTCAAGCTGCAAATAACCGGTGGTTATAATCGTTCTATTATTCAATCATTTTTGCAATTCACCTAATAAAAGATGAACGTACCTAATGGTCAACCAATTTCGTCAGCGTTAATTTATTAATTTGATTCAAAATTTGATCAAACATTTGTTCGTCATTTTCATATTCGCCTGCAGGAGTGGTAAGTTTGCGGTTGTTGCCTTTAGCGGGGCCTTCGTGGTAGTTTTCGTGTCATCTTTAACCGGATCAATAACCGGTTAATTTTTAACAGGTTTCATAAGCGGTTAATTCCAAACTTAACTATAACTGGTTATTACAGGGTCCCTTATTACCGTTTTCTTTTGAAATCAACAACTACTGACACCACTAAGATGAATTCTCACATACTGCTAAAAATTTCACCTCGGATCACTTGATAAATGCAAGTTTCATACATTACGGAATGTTTACCGGTTGATAAAGGCGCATTTTTTATAAGTCTCTGCTGTAGTTCCCAATAACATTTAAGTTCAGCAACAAACATTTTAAATTTCAGGTTACCTCACAGAAAAATTTATTCATGTCAAATTGTTGGATCGCGTAGTACGATCTATCTTCTTGAGAACATCGTATTGTTAAAAGAACTAATGCCATCAGTGCCATCTACATACAGCAGTCTCCAGGCTGCGGTTAAAGCGGTGGTCTACCGTGGTCAAGTTACTCTCTACCCCTGCCCGATGAAACCCAACAGAACGAAACCAGTTGTAGGGTGGGGGTGGATTGACTTGGGCAGATGATTTATTTTATCATATTGTTAAGGTAGGTCCTGACTTGTCTGAAATATCCGTTGGATTCCATCCTGTGAATTTCTTCAGGGTCATTTGGTGTTGTATGAATTATTGCGGGCTCGATGACTTGTTTGAAGAATATGATGGCCAAGTGAAGTTGCCTTGGACCGATAATATCATCGAACCATTTTCATTTTATTATCAAATTTGCAATTTTGAGGATTTTCTACACTCTCGTCGACAAACATTGTAGGATGAGATAGAGGCTGAGCAGAGTTTATAAGCGTTTCTGACAGTTTTGCACCTTGTCATTCATTAAGTACTCTGTTAGGTATTTTCAATAGTTAGAGCATTCCGTGTGGTTCATTCTTAACGACAAGAGTAATAAGGAAGTAACCTGAAAGTACAATACAACAGTCGGAATAATTGACATAGACAACTGACAGATTGGGAAACTTGGCGCACGCGTCATTTTACCGACTAGTTTCGAAATAGGGTCACCTCTCCTTGCTTCATTTGTTGTAAACATGACTCAAGCCTTTTCTAAACTTTAGAATGTAATTCCCAAACACGAGCATGTAAACAATGATAATGATTCAAGCTAATGTAACTATTAGAAATTCTTCAACAGGTCAAAAGTGTGTTGCCATATTGGATATCATTTTTAAATCATTTAGATGTTACTCGGATTATATCTCAATTCCTAATGGATGTGAGGTGGGGAAGGGGAGTCTGAAAACGACTGCTACATAATTTCAGTTTTTTGAAAGGTACCACAGTACAGGGTGTCCCATTTTCGTTGTAATCGTAGGGTATCTCGGTAACTATTAATGCTAGAGCATTGCGGTTTTTGTATCGTCTTTTGTTTTAAAGCTATGGCCAACTTTTGAAAAATGTAACATATCTTCAGTTCTCAATATCTCGATTGGCTATTTAGATACAAAAAAAACTGTAGGAACATTTTTATAGATATTTTTATTCTGAATCTATTGGCGTACTCAGAATTTTTTTAGGGGGTCACATTTCAGAGATGTAACAAACTGCATTTTTGTAATGGAAACCATACTTGACCTTGCTAAGTTTGAAAAGACCTATTTTGTTAGGCTTATTACTACCACATTCAACGGATGGAAAGTATTGTATCGCGAAAAAAAAAATTTCAAAAATTTTTATTTGCTCATTCGCTTTAAAATGGTCGAAAACGTAAAAAAGCAATTCTTGTCTGTGTGTCTGTGTCGGTGTGTGTGTGTGTCTGTGTATCTGTGGTTTTGTTTGTGGAAACGATAACTTTCGAAGGACTTAATATATGAACTTTGAACGTATAGATCTCAACTACCCAGTAGGGTATGTGGGAAGGGGGCGAAATTGGATGGTAACTACCCTTTTTATAAATTTTTATTGTTTTATTTTCTTTTTCGTGTTAGTATGTGATTAGTAGTATAACTGCGAGTATTATTCGTCCTTATAAATTTTCGTGCAGCAAATTGTTTAAAAGATATTATAGTAAAAAAGCGTCACTTAAAGAAAACGATTTTTCCTAAATATCTCCGAATATTTTTAATATATTAAAAAAATGAAAGTACCATCAGATAGGAAATAAAATTTCTCACAAAAAGTGTCTCAGAAAATTTATCCAAAATGTTGACATTTTCGAATTATTTCCAAAAAACGTATTTCTGTCCCTGTTCGTGCGATTTTTGATATTATATAGGAAATCGAATGTCTGATCGGAAAGCACTCTTGTAATTTTTTGTTAAGTTAATACTTTGGAGTTATTTAGAAAAAAACAGATTTTAAAAATTTATGTATTTTTGGCAATATCACCAGGACCGTTTGTCCTAGAAAAAATGTGTAGAAAGAAAAAATGCTCAAAACCTGATTACTAATCGTATAGTATAAGAAAGAAAAACGTAAATGTCAGTTTGACAATTGGATGTGGAAATATTGATTCAATTTGTAGCGTTTTTTTTACTAACTTTGGTGTCATTCCAATTAATATAGTAATTTAATGAGATTTTACGTTTTTCCGTCAAAATGGATGTAAATAATTGACGATAAACAATGCACAGATACTTATCTCCAAATAAAAATCATTTTCGTTAGCTACATGGCTTCCTAGATTACCAATTAAAAAAAAACTGCATGCGCACTTTTGGGGGTCTTATGTATGTATTCAAATATTGAAGTTTCACAAATAGGGGGTATTTGACCTTTTGGTTTAATAAAAATTGAGTACTCTTTTTTCAGTGCCAAGCTTTCGTCTTTATTTAATACATTAAGACTTCTACAATAAATTTACAATGGAGTAAGCATATGATAACAATAATAGGTTTTACGTAAATCTTACCGAAAGTGAAATTAATTTAAGGAGTTTTATGTTGTGAATTATTTTCCCAATATACCATGTAATTTCTTCTTCTTCCTGTGTTTTGGTAGTTCGCATTAACAAGAAATAGATTAATTAATCGTAGAACAATAAAATACAGCTTAAAATTGTACGTTTCAATTCAACACAACCGAAAAAAACGGAAATATAGGCAGTGTCAATATGTCCTTGTCAAAAATCACAGTCTTCCATCACAGCAACATTTTCTAGTATTTTATATAGTTAATTATCCAAAATCTCTTCCGAAAGTAAGTATGTGAAAATATTACACAGTTTTTGTGTGTCTGACTTTTTATTATGTTTGTTAATTTGATACATTTCCAAAATTAATCTCTTTTTTGTAACTTTTTCTTTTTCAGAAATTTTAATTCCTTGCCAATTGATTGAATGTTGATTTTGAATTGCATGTTCTGCTAGAGAACAACGATCTCTTTTCTTAGTTTTGATGTCATTTTCGTGACCCTGCTTGATAGCCACTGTGATGTTTGTCCAACATATACATTATTACAATTTTGACACTCTCCGCAGTAAACCACATTTGACTGGTATTTATCAAGAAATAAAAACGTCTTATGGACAAATGTGGTTTACTGCGTACTGTTAAAATGTACTCTGCACATACCAGATATCATCCGCCTTCAGTCTTTTACATACATTTATATAATGAACATTTGTTTTAAATAATGGCAAATCACCCGTTGCTCTGTCTTCCTAATGGCTTCGTTTGTACAAAATCTTTTTTTTTGTTTTTTTTTGGTTCTAAAAATTAAGTAAATTTTACATTTGTAATTAAAACGTATATATATTCGTATAACAAGTGAAAGCAACTATTATGTGCATAGTAGCAATATATTTATAATTTTAAGTTGGCAGAGACGTCCACAGCTATGTTTATATTTGCGGATTCCACCCCTTCGGCCCAAGTCCAAGCAATAAGAACTAAGTGTAAAGGGCTGTTTAGTATTTTATGCGGCATACAATCAAAGTGTGGTAAGGAGGGAATGCAAAGTAGAATTTGGATTTTACAATTGGAATAGCTATACATCTATATATATGGCTAAACGGCCCAGCGATTCTGAGCTCGTAATTTCGGCAGGATCTTGGGAGGCCCACAAGGAGAGAAATACTTTGTCCGACTGCAATCGAAGCGAGATTTGAATAGCTAAGCCAAGCTAAGGTTGTTGTGCGGCGGGACAGATAAATTCTGCCGCATTTGAACGTCTGATAAACTGGGAAACGAATTGTACGAGTGGACCACTCATCTATCTGTCCCTCTAGCGACGGAATCGAATTTGAAATTACTTTAATTCACAAGGGAGGCTCGGGATTTTTTGGTCGTGCGATTKTTAGCTAACGACTTTTGCCGGTAATGKCTCTGAACGCCTCTCCGAAATTAAAAAGTTACATATGTGCAGAAGGAAAATAGAAGGGGAATGGTGTCGGTGTCTCATATAAGAAAAGAAAGATAATTTCAAGGCATTTGCGGAAAGGGCGTCATTAGCACTTTGTAGTGTATGTGGTACCTAGGTACTGTAACAAATTATATACAAACAGGATCAATGTTACTTTTACAGTTTCAATTCCGCATCGGTAAAACCGTACCATTTTATGGCTAAAAAGTTTAAATTATTAGGTTTGTTTAATTTATATAGTCCATACACAAATCGAGCTTTAACATGTTACTTCACTTACCACGTTAATCTAATTATTACTCATGTGTAAATGCGCATCCTTTTAGACATGTCTTTCGAAGAGATGGAACCGTTAGCGTAAAATTATAAATACCGTTGAATTAGGTAATTTTTACATTATAATGTCATGTGCATCGAACAGAAATTAAAACAAAATAAGTTTAAAGTGCCTGCTGTATGAAGAAGCAAGAAATCGTTGTTGTCCGAAAGAAACCTACAAGGCATAAAGCAAGAAAGTTGGAGAATAAGATTCAAGTGAATGCTCAATAGAAAATTCTAGAAATAAAGTAAAAAAGACCTGGAGTTTAATCAAACTGGCCACAGGAAAGAATAATACTCCTCATTTGAATATAATCGAAATTGCTCAAGCTATGGAAAATGGTTTTGTATAATACAGATCCTACCAAAGCGTACAATGTATAATATGACAATTTACTTACTGATAGGTAGTTACGTCTGGGATTGGGTATGATGGGATAGCGAAAATTTTAACTCCAATTTCAGAGCTAATAAATTTGTTTTAAAAGGAAAGTTTCCTTTTTATGTTAAAATATTTAATAATCAAACCAGTGCAAAAAAGGTGAAAAAAAATTGATAACTTTAGTTATTGTCCTTGTTTCTACAATTGAAAAGGCATTGAAAAAGGTTATTTTCGTTTATATATTCATAACGTGTCAAAACTGTTACATACAGAAAAAACCTACTTTCTATTAGTGCCATCCGTAAAACTGTTTTCGATATTTCACTACTGCTACTAAATGTAGGGAGACAGTTGCAGTAATATTTATCGACATGTAGGCAAGCCCTCGACGGCACTGACCATCACTTTCTGATTTAGAAGTCTGAACATACGCTCTTCCGTGAGGTGTTCCGCAAGAAACAATTCTCGGCCCTCTACTCTTTCTACATCTGTGACATACCATACGTCTCCTCCTTACACTTATTGGAACTGCATGCGGATACACTTCGGCTGTAAAAAAAATGAAGAATAATTGAATAAAGAAGTTAAAGGTGTTTAAACAAATCGGGGGAATGATTTACCCTCAATAACCTCAAACTAAATGTGAATAACACCCAGTTTCTACAACTTAGGTTTAGAAAACAGGAAAATGTAGGAGTAAGTTATTGTAATTTATTAGTCTTTTTGGGTTAGAACGCGTCTGATTTTGGAATAATATCGACTTTTCGCCCGGGGCTTTATCAGGACCGGAATAAGGAGTATGGAATAAGGTACAAACCTAACGCGAGAAACACGTCCGAACTGATCCAAATCCCAATAAGGAAAGAGAATGAAAACGATAGTAAACATTGTACCTGGCATAATTACGTATATGCCATGTCGCCTACGTCAATACAATCTGTGGGCAGCTGTTCGGCTTATAAAGCCTCTACAGCAAAGCTGTTCGGTTTATAAAGCCTCCTCAGAACAGCTATAGTCCCAAAAAATCAAAGAAAAGGAAAAGCAAACCTATCAAATAGTTTACTAGGATTGCTACAGCATAGAAAGTAAAAAAAACATTGCACTTTAAAGGTGAAGTGGTTCATACTATGTTGTGTTGACATCACTGAACGCGCCCTTCCAACTTTCGTATGGGTCATATTGTAGAGCGTCCTAAGCAATTGCTTCTTGCACCAGCAAAAGCGCATTTTGCTAGTTTGACCTTTGCTAGATTTCTATAACCTGTTTTAACTTTTTAGACCTTAGTCATACTATTCGCAGTATGTATGTAATCCATAATCCATACCAATAGTGAACAATATTTGGCTAGAAACTTTTCTTTGTGTCTTTATACTTTTCAAAACCACTTCATTAAGCATCTTCTCAAGTGCCTTACCTAAATTTTAAAGGAATTTCTAGCTACCTTTATCAGTAAACCGTTTAATCGCAAATATGTAGTCGTGTAAATTTCATCGACTCCTCAACTTGCTTTGGGCTTTTTGCAGTTGTACTATTCCATCCAACCGTCTTTAAAATATTTCAGCTACTATACTTAGTAAGCTAACTTCTCTATATCTCTTCCCTTGTTTGTCGCTACAATGATGCTGAATAATACTCAACTTTCAATCTTCAGGTACTTTCCTGCGCTTCACACAATATTAAATATAAATTGTTAATAAAGCTTTTTACCCTCCGCCCATCCCATGCTCTGCTACTTCTCCAATTTTAACGTTTCCTGTTATTTCCTCATTTCTTTCCTCGTATCTTCTTGTTCCTCTGATTTCTGTCTATGGCATGTATAATTTCTTTTTTCCCTACTGTATCCTTATTTAAGAGTTGTCCTTAGCACACCATTTATCTGTTTTTTTACCATTATTGGGTCAAACTTCCATCCCAAAGCCGTTTTTGTTTCCCTGTCTACTTGATATAGGTACTGTAGGTATTTAACAATTATCAATAGGAAAGATATACACAAATATGTCTTCCGTTCTTGCCGTGTTGATATATAACTAATTATTTTTTAAGGTGCTTTCTCGTGTTTAATGTTATTTATGTAATTGATATGTGAAAACCCTTAGTTCCAATTAAACAAAATCGTTCGCAATTGTGCAATACTAAAACGTCTGGCAACTGCGGCTCATGCTCTCTTTGAAAATCCCGATCGACAGCCGTCCGCCCGTAATTTGTTTTTAATGGGTTTTAAAAAGAAAACCGTTTTTCGAGCAGGCTCGCGCGACATTACAAAGCGCTCGCGGTCTACACATACAGTAGGCAGCACGTATCATTGTTAAAATGTTCAGCATAGGTTAAATATTCAATAAATCAAAAGCGACATGCATCGAGATCAGTCGCAGCAATTAAAATAGTATCATGCTGATATAATTGCACGGCGAGCGGATTAGAATGCCACTAATTGTCACTCCGGGGGCCGGTTCATTACTGATCCATGCCAATTTGCATAGCTCGGGTAATTACTATGGCCTTGTGAACTAAATGTGCCGAAGCTTCCGCTCGCCCTCCCTTGTGCCTAAATTGTAATCGCGCCCTCCTTATGCAGTTGCTTCCTGCTGAACTTTGGTTTAATAAGTAATAATCGAAGTTGACAGTGAAAGACGTATTATTAGTACACTATAGACTGTGTCAAAATATGACGGGAAAAAACAGTCATAGAATAGTAAGAGGTAGGTACTAAAGAGTGGAGTAGTAAACATTTTTATTCGTTTATAGAATTATACAGGGTGGTCGCGATGTAATGGAACAAAATTCATGACTAGATTCCTGATGTAAAAATATTGCGAGTTAGACAAACTTACCTTAGTCCAAAAGTTGATACTTACAGAGATGCAAAATATTGTCTTAGTTTTTTTCTCATTTATTTCGTAATAAATGCTCATATCGACATGAAAATTTGCTGTCGGGGGTTTTCTGGAGCGAGAGATTGAAATCTATGCATGGTTTGCTTATAGCTAATAGAGGGCGCCACCCGCGCTAGGTTGAATGCGTTGAAAACGGCAGAACTTTTTTATATCTAAACAAATCTATTCCAGGTATCAAACTCTGATTTTACAACTTCTTTTACACAAAAAAGCTATACTTTTTGATAGTCGCTATCTTGCACCGTTCTCTTAAAATTTGACATTGAAAATTTCAAGGTATTTGCATTCAATTACAAATCGGCAAAAATTTTCAAGTACGCTTATGTTAAAATCCAATTTTACATTTTCCACTTGTCTTAGTGCTGTCAGGAATATTACAGTATTATTCGTGTCTTGTTATGGAGAACTATAAACATCCGAGAAAAGCTATAGCAGAAAATTGTAAATGCTGCCAAATCATTTCGTAACAAGAATCTCTATTTTAACATACGGCAGTCTTTCAACAAACGCGTTAATAAATGCATTGAAGTTGGAGGCGAACATGCTAAACATTTATTGTAATATTCGATATTTAATTGTTCATCATAATTTGAAATAAACTCTTGTTTTTTTTGACCCTCGTACCTTATTTTGATTACTCGAATTACCAAAGCTAAATATCTTGAGAACGGTGCAAGATAGCGGCTATAAAAAAGTATAGCTTTTTTGTGTAAAAGAACTAAAATCAGAATTTGATAATTGAGAATAGATTTGTTGAGATATAAAAAAGTTTTGTCGTTTTCAACGCATCCAACCTAGCACAGGTGGCGCCCTCTATGAGCTACAAGCAAACCATGGATAGATTTCAATCTCTCGGCCCAGAAAACCCCTAATACTAAAATATTATCTTGACATGAGCATTTATTATGAAATAAATAAGAAAAAACTAACATAAAATTTTGCATTTAACATCCTGTATCTTTGTAAGTATCAACTTTTGGACTAAGATGAGTTTGCCTAAATCGTAATATTTTCACGTCAGGAATCTAGCCATGAATTTTGGCCCATTACATCGCGACCACCCTGTATATTGCAGCTTGTTGTCAACCGTCATATGTATAAGACTGTGAAAAATAATCGATTAATTAAAATAATCGATTATATCTAACAATCGATAGTTTCGCTTAATCGGTTATTTCAGTCGATTATCTGGGTTAATTGATTACCAGTGACTTTAGTGAGTAGTGCCTAGTATAATATTAGGTAATCAGAATCTCTTGCTACTAGCTACCCATATCTGCCAAAGTTAGTGAAGTATTTACGCAAAAATGCTGCAAGTGTAGCACCAGGAAGATATTTTAGCAAAGGAAGGCATATAACTACATGTGAACATGCTAGCCGGCTAATATTTTAGCTATAAACAGGAATAGGTAGTGTTCCTGTGTAAAACATTAATACTGCAAGTTTGTGCTTATTGGGATGGTAGTATTTCATTTTCTTTTATAAAAAGTAACCCTAGAACTTAATGATAAATGACTATACAATCTACACTCAACGAAATCTATTAGTTTTCTCAACAAAATATTTATTTAACATAACAATTTTTATAGGTAAAAATAGCGCTAGGCAAAATATTTGTCCGCGCGGCATTTTTCTTAATTTGAAACATATTTGCTGCTTCTGCACTTATTCAAATAAAATAATGTCTTTGTTGATTCAGGTAATGGTTCTTGTTTTCTTAAGTAATAGTATTTGCTCCTATTTTATAATTGGCTTGCTGAACCAAGTAAAGCTATAATGTATTCACAAAAATACTGTTTTTCCATAATTATTAAACGGGCATCAAAAATAAGGTATTTTAAAATACGAAGCATGTTTTATTGGTCAACTCCTTCGAACATCTCATGCATCACATCAGCACAGTAATTCCGAACAATGTGGAAATAAGGAATACCATTAAATACACAATTTTCTTTAATTCCCGTTCTGGAAACGTCATTTGTAGCAATGTCTCTTCAACTTCAACATATTCTTGAAAGCCCCACTCACTAAGTAAATCTTTTAAATCTCTTTTGAGACTATTTCATACAGCTTAACATGCTCTATCAATTGGTACACTATCACAAAGTACATATGAACAAGATGAAATTTGATTAATTTACAAAAAAAATAATGACAGTTGTTTGTTGCAAAAATTAAAACATTTATTTCTGTGTATGTCTCTATTTTATTGTGTTTTAGTCATAGTCACTATATGCATCCAACAGAAATAGTGAATTCTGACTTTGGTTGTAAATCTTGCCAACAATGCGGGATGATACAGACGACGATTAGTCTGCAGTAAAGACACATTGGGAGAAAGTCAATAAGTCTTAACACAGAAAACGCTTTCAAAGTCAAGGTAAGCCCTGAAATGTACTTAAGTTAGACCCATGAGCAAGAAAATAGGAATCCATAAAATATATGAATCCACATACTCACTATATCATCTTTTTTACCAAAAAATAAAATTTACTATTTTGTACATAATTCACAACGAACAGTTGCCCTAATCTAAACACATTTGGTTTTACTCTTTACTCCACACATTATCAAACACTCGCCAGCAATAGAAGAATAATTCATATGAATCAATATAAATGCAGTAAATTTTTACTTAGAAGTTACTATTTAATTAATTATTACATGTATTATTATTATATGTATATAAAAATTGTATCTGTCAATGTCCAGAGCAGCCACACTACGTCGCTGCCCGCTTTGTAATCATAGCCGACTCCCGTCACTTATTGAGGCTAAACGCTAATTGCAAGCTAACCAAACTAGATTGACGGCTTGCCTGTAGCGTACAAGCAAAGTTAGAAATCGTTTACTAAATCAGTTCGCGGTCATAAACTGTCCAAATAAACAGACAAGTTGTTTCAGTTGACGCTCCTCTAACCTAACTACCTTTACAATACAAATAAGACAGTGTCAAGCCGTCCTAAAAAGTCCGTTTGCACTAAAATCGGCGTTAATTATGATTTACTGCGCCACTTAATTGGTCAAATTAGCACGTGATCCGCTCCTGAATAATGCGGGGGCGCGCTACACTCACACACAGTTTTAAAGATCGATGCAAAGCAACCACGGGCCAGCTCGTTACCATGGAGATGTGATGAGACGACTTCTTCTTTTTAACCTTCTTCGCGTGTCCACCGTAGGTGGAGACGTATGCAAACCGCGACACCAGCACCCCCTCATTGCTGCAGGGGGTGATTTCGCGGGTTGAGTGAACGGCTGCCCTCAGACGGTTCTCTCTTTGCCCGTTACTCTTTATTATAAATGGTGGTCGGGAATTTTGAATGACAGATAATGTTTGGCGCTCAGTCCCTTAATGGCGAACAGAGTGTGGGAAGGGATGTGTTGCATCCCCTGCATGTGACATTTTCACCGATTTTAAACAAAGCAGAAAGTTCTTGGATCATTTGTTGCCGAGTACATACTTCGCTTATATGTACTAAATCAAAGATCTGTTTCTTTGGACAAACCAATTGATTTTGACAGTACAAATCGATTTTACACATGAACATGCTTTTTACAAGGTTTTACATTCCAACTAGGAATTTTAATCTCGCTTGCAGCTTTATCTGTTTGTTACTAAAAGAGATGCAAAAAAGCATATATTATGTCCTCTGCTCTACGAAATATACAAAGAGCCAGCAGCGTACTCAAGAGGTATCAATACTACTGGTGAATTTGTTTTATTTACATAACGGGCGTTCATAAAAACAGTTCAAGCAAGCCAACGAGAACGCGGCGCCTATCCCTTATATAGATCGTGGAATTTGATGTAAATTTGTTGCTTGGCCCGTTTTTGTATTCGTCCCTTATTTACTGATGAGAAAAGCACGCTTTCACCATTACCTAAGAATAATATGGGCACCGTTGATTCTGCGAAAGCGTTTAAAAGTCGCGAAATACCCTATGGATAACCGGAGCATCTGTGTAAACTGCAAACGAAGTACGTTTGACAATCGACATGTGACAGTTCAATTTGTTGCGTCAGTACTACGACGTATGTTCATGACGACAAAAACCCTTATCCACTGATTTGGTCCGTTTTTTCATTAAAGCCCATTACTTATCACATACTATGGGTTATTCAAATGTAAGTAGTATATTTTAGATCCATTAACTTTATTTTTGTATTGTACCTATGTGTAAGGGTTATCTTGAAGGTACCTATGTTCAAATTGAGTTTACTGAATTATAATTATCACAGTTTTGAAACCTAAAAAGTATTGATATTATATTGGGTATATGACAGAATCACCTAAATTTTGTAGCATTCCATTAAAAATATGTCAAGCAAATTACACTAGTTGTAGAATTTCATAACTGTTCCTTACGTAGCTGCATATAACGGATATTCCTTGTATTTAAATGAACTAAGCATGTCACTAACAAATAACTTACTTATTGGGAACATGAGTATAGATATCAAGTTCAACAGTTTTGAGATAATACTCGAACATTAATACAAAAAAAAGCTCAAGCTAACAGTGCGGGTGGCTAAATTGAACAGTATGTTTTATTTACTACAGTTTTGTTTCTGTGATGGTATAACAGCAAAAACGAAATTTTCCTCAAAAATGTCGAGATAAATTATATTTTAAGTATGGAAGAGTGGGAGACATAATTACTATATCGTAAGTTATTTGTAATGCATGATTAGATGACACTTCCTTCATATATCTTACAAGTTGCAATTTGTGAATTTATTAACTACTTGCAAGTCTACAGATTATATATTATGACATATATTTGAATGAACTATACCCAAATAACAATTTAATTTTATTATTTTCTACAGGTTAGTTATAAAACCTTTTTTCCTCTTAAAAACCTTAAAAACACTGTCTTAAGCAAGAAGAGAATCTTATTAAAGTTCTGAAGTCCAAAATATAAAGATATCTTAAAACCTAATGGTTATATTTAATAACACTATTAAAACCTCCTTAAGTAAACTTTAGAAAAAGAAGCACGTTATATTTATATTATATATCCGTCGTACGTATTTAGCGCAGTACTGCCTACTGTATTAAACATAAATTGAAATATAACACATGAAAATTAATACACAGTAGATACATGCACTTTAGCCATATTTCAAGTAACAACAGGCAAAAACATGTATATTTTCATGTAGTTGCTGTTCAAAGCAGTGCACTGCACTGCCATTGAGTAGCGTTATGAACAAAAACAACAAATACACATTTCATTTTCTTTATTGCACAATTACGTAGAACTCTGAAAAGAAGTGGCATTTGCTATAAAAATTAGCATGGCTTAAAACTCCGCTGAAATTCAGATACCATTTCTAGCATTACTTCAGTCTGTCTACTCCCCTGTTCAGCATGCAGATAGGTGGGCAATCTACGGAAGATCTCAAAGCGATGAGCCCGTTATCGCGTGCCCGCTGATGTTCAGAATGTGAGGCGGTTTTCAGTATTGCTGTAAAGTCTTTCACAGTCAGACCTCAAACAGTTGCAAACACGAGCTCATATATTTATAGTGAAAGCTTTTCCAAATACCCTTAAAAATAAACTAAGTCGACGGTTGCACTATTTCCATTACAGGAATAATTAAATATGATGGGTTTAGACTTTCCAGAGGGCTGTCGTTATGTATGTAGGTACATGAATTGCCGCATTTTGAAATAAAAGACATAATAGAAATTATTATAAAACGAAACTCCTTCCGTGTTACCTCTGTTCGAATATAAAGTGTGCCGATGAGATTTGTTGGCACAGAAGCAATATCGACCATAAATAGCATACACTCAACATCGTAATGTACRTTGAAGGTTCATAAATGCCTATATTATAGTTCTTTTGCTGTCCTATCCAGGATGGCTCACTATTTGTAGCAGAACTTTTAAGATTGTAACCCTAAAAATGTTTCTTCTTAGAAGTGCCAAGGCTTTTGACAAAATGCTGAATTACTTTCCCATTAGTTGAGCAAAGTTGTCACCTAGCAGTATATTCCTTTAAGACATTTTTTTATATCTGAACATGAAGTTATGGTTGCATAGTATACAGTAACTAAAGATGTTGTAATGCAATCTTAGTTATTTTGATGGTTTCTAAAAAAGTTGCTTATGTACTTGTTAACCTGTTAATGAAAGAAACAAACTAAGGTTACGTTATACAAAGACTGGACACCTCAATCATTAAAATCTGCGGATACTGAGTACTTGAAAGGATTCATAAAGTTCGTTAATCACTTGCATTAACATTAGATATGTCATAAGTCGAGCTCGGCAAATTTGCACTTAAAAACCCAAAATATGCATGCAAATATGCACTAAAAACATGCTCATATGCATTTTGATATAAATATAGGTTAAGCTTACAAAACGAAGACAAAAGAAGTATTTTTACTTTGTTTTATTTATTGTAAAAGCTACATCATACAAAATAAAAATAATAATTAATAAAAACACAATGTATCGTTATTGTTTACAATCATAAGACATTTATAAATTATTACATTTATTATTGTTGAAGCAATATATTACTAAGTATCTTTCTAAGTTGTGTAAATTAAAACATTGTCTTATATCCGTTAAGATTAATTTGTAGGCGGAAAATGTGCGTTCCACTTCGTAAGATGTCAATCGAGCAAATTGAAATTTATTTACTAAAGACGGTTCTAAACCTAAAATTCCCTGATCTGATGATACCATTTATTTGAACGTGTTTTTGATAACCTGCATTATTTTTCAAAACGGTGTAAAATTTTTCGTAGTTATTATTCTTACCAAGATGTTTAATTTTATTATCTACTGAATTAATTATTTCGATACTCTGATCTAGTAAAATATTTCGTTGTTTCAATGTAGTAATTGATGAAGCTATATGAACGAAATTTGTTTGAATATGTGCCAAGTGGCATTTCAATAATGCATTTTTGAAAACATCAATACATTTTTTAATGCATTAGAACTTTCTACGTCGAAATAACAAATTACATCTTTAATTCCCTTAAAATTATCTGTTAAAAAATCTACTGTTTAACCACGTTCCCCACTTTGTAAGCACATGTTCTGGTGGTAAACGCACATTAAGTAAACGATCCTTATATACTTGTACTTTGTACTGTAAGTAGGTCTTTCAAAAACACTTTTTTATATTTCAAACAAGAGTATGTATTTCTGTCCTWCCTACTTCAGCTACAAGATTTAAGACATGTKCTAAACAAGTTGAATKTATTAAGCTTGGAAATATATTCTAWAATTTTGCCMTGCTCTTACCGCGTAACATTAACAAAAATTTTTGTGTTGGTAGGCGTTCTGGTAAAAAAAGGGTTTATTATTAATTCACTTCTTGATAAGAACGTATTTGTTGGAATTGTGTTTTGGCATTTTCACACTTCTCGTAATCACTTCAGTGGAAGAAATGAAAATAAAAAAAATAAGAAAAAAAACTGAATGGCAGTTCTCTGTTTAACCCTTAAATGTAAATGGAAGTGGTAAGAAATGAATGAAATGATTTTATTTGTTAAAATGAAGGAATTTACACCCTTTACAAAAACCGAAAGCGATTGCAATATGCACACTTTATAAATTGATGTGCATTTTTAGATTATTTTCAAAAAATGCATGTATGCAGTTTATATGCATTTTGCATATTTCCCGAGCACTAGTCAAAAGGATAAAAATATGTTTATTCCGATTATGTATCTTACCTATGTCCAATTTATATATAAATATGTATAAATGCAAAAAATACCCGCACTGAAAATATGTTGCGGTGCAGACAGCACAGCGTAGACATGCATTTTAATTTAAAGAGTTATTAGAAATAAAGTATCATATTATGGTTGAAACAGAAATTGTTGATTTTATCAAATATACAACAGAAAATAATGTAATTTTACTGTATAATCTGTATGCCCTTTGGTTTTATGTACTTTATAGCGCAAGTTTCGCAAATTCAAAAGAGCATACTGTATACGATTATAAAAATTTTGTATTTTTTTACAAGCGCGATGAAGCGTTAGGACTTATGCCGTCCTCGGCATTCCGCTGCATGTGTTTGTCAATGTCGTACCTACTGTAGACAAACAATCAAAAATTGCATTTTTTGTGCAAATTTAAATTTGGTAGGTATTACAGGGATCCGATGACACTCTTTAATATTTACCTTACATCAATCAGCACATACATAACGTACAATACTCTAAAGGGCATACTGTATACGATCCTGACACTTTTTCGTCACGAGCTGCGCGTCTAAATTGATAATATTTTTCGAAACATTGATAACACTGAGTTACAAGGTTCGTTTTGATGATTTATATAAAGCTTTAATTCTGATACTTTACGAGGTTTGGGGACGTTTATCATCGTATGAGGCCAACAATATGCAAGATGTGGAATACTGCTGTATTTTCTAAAATAATTTGATATACTAAACTTAAGAGTGCGTAACAACAAAATTTCATGGTAGTGTAGCAGCCGTAATGTAGGAAAAGAACACCGGCTGCTGTCGAGGCTAATGTTTAAAAACCGGACATGGTTAAGTGCAGGGAATCAGGCATTCAGATATACTCCATAGATAAGAAGTGACGAGTGTTAATCGGCGTTTAGTAAACGCGAGCCTAAATACGAACCGTTTAGCATCTCTAATGAGACAACCGGACACGGCTGTTAAGCAGTCTTCCGGTTTATAAATTAAAATGACATTAAGGTAACGTAACTCTAGGGTGTATTTCTGTCATCATGAGTTGAAATCGTAACGGGATATGCATGAATTATCGTAGATTTAGTTTATCATAGTTTGATCGGAACAGTAATCGTCACATTAATATTTGCATTTCTGTTTTGGTTGTTATGACCACTTCATGCAGTCTGTGTAAAGTGATTTAAAGATTTTGTAAATAAATTTCAAACCTTAGTTTTAGAGGACGAGGTCGCAGACTACCAACCGTAACACATTTCGCATTTATATGTTATAATAACGCATATTCATTAAGTACCTTTTTTCCTACTTTTTTGCAAAAAAGACTTATTTCGAAACTAAAAAGTGTGTCTAAAGCATTTTCCTGATTGGTAATTGATAAAAAAGCTGCAGTCTTTCATTTTTGGGGGTCGAAGGGATGCGTATTTTACTTCCACATCCAACGGATGGGAAAAAAATTTTCAAAAATTTTTATTTGCTCATTCGCTTTAAAATAGTCGAATAAGCAAAAATACAAAATTTGAGCACAAAAAATTTCTTGTCTATGTGTCTGTGTTCTGTATGTCTGTGGTATTGTTTGTGGACACGATAACTTTCGAAAGACTTAATATATGAACTTGAAATTTGGCAAACGTATAAACCTCAACTACCCAAAGCGACCTATTGGTTGTGGGGTAAGTAGGGTATCGGGAAGGGGGCGAAATTGAGGAGTAACTACCCTTTTTGCAAATTTTTATTTTTTTCATTTTAGTATTATATTAGTAGTATAACTGCGAGTATTAGTCGTTCTTATAAATTTTCGGTGCAGCAAACTGTTTAGAAGATATTAGCAAAAAAGCGTCACTTAAAAATAACGGTTTTTCCTAAATATCTCCGAATATATTTCATATATTCAAAAAATGAAAATACTATCAGATAGGAAATAAAATATCTCACAAGAAGTGCTTTAGAAAATTTATCCAAAATTTTGACATTTTCAAAATTTTTCCAAAAAACCTATTTTGGACCCTGCTCGTACGATTTTTTTAAATTTTGGTATTATATAGAAAATCAAATTTCTGATCAGAAAGCACTCTTATAATATTTTTGTTAAGTTAATAATTTTCGAGTTATTTGGAAAAACCGATTTTAAAATTCTTTTTATATTTTTGCTAATATCACGAGGACTGTTTGTCTTAGAAAAAATGTGTAAAGAGCAAAAATGCTCAAAATCTGATTACTAATCATATAGTATAAAAAAATAAAAACATAAATGTCATTTTGACAATTGGATGTGGAAATATTGATTCAATTTGCAGCGGTTTTTTTTTGTAAAATTCGAACATATTTACCGGAGCTTGAGAATTGAACGTAACTGTGAAGGTTCGTTGAATTTTTGTCTTTATTTCCAGAATTTATACCACTAGAATAGTTCCTAGGTCTTTAATGTCATCCACTGTCATCTTTTTGAGCTCGTCTCGGCGACAAGTTTCCGCTACTCCCAAAATGAAAAAAAAAACCTGTGAGCAAAACATGGGAGTTAAAAATAATTACTTGAGAAAAGGGTATGATTTAGACTGACCATCATTAGATACTTTTCGTCGGAGGCTTCAGATGGAAATTTGTACTAACCTTCTTTCGAAAAGGTTTGGATTTTATTGACATATATCCATAACCCTTAGGCTTCAAAAAGACAGTTACCTTGTGATATTTGCTGATATCACAGTTCTCCTTTATATTAAAGTGGTTTTCAACATTGAATACATACACCATAGAGTAGAAGATTTCTTGGTGTTAGATTGCTCATTCTAATACGCCATAAACATATTCTCGTTGTACGTATGTGGTCATAGTGATCTTCTTTCCTCGGCATTAGTCCAGGAACTCACTGTGGGCGAGCTCTTGTATTTAGAATAGAAAGCCAGACTCTTTCTAGCAATTAGTTTTTTTTATGATTGTAAAAAACAATTTTTATTTCCTTAGTTACACGGCGTGACTATCGAAACAGATGCACAGCAAATTATTGCCCGCTGCATATTTTATTTTTTTTATATTTAATGAAAATATTTTCTTAGGTGGTCTTTCTTGTACAAAACAAGGAAAATAGTATTTATGACGCGAATCGAAAGTGCGATTTCCGCACTTTTTTGGTTGCAACCCTTGGCTTTCGCCTCGGGCTGCAATATTCATGATGCATGCGGAAATCTTGCACTTTCGACTCTTGATTTACAATATACTATTTTCTATAACAGATGCTCAACCATTTCTTTATCAATTCTTTTGAGTACATAAAGTAGCATTTTAACCGCAAGGGTAGATAAAGTAACATTTTAACAGTAAGGAGAGTAGATAAAATGTTTTAACTCATTTTATTCATTTACAAATTTGAAGGGTTAACAATAAAGTTCAATTATGCAATTAACATTACCAGAAACATTTGTTGGAACACCACAACCTGTAATTTTTTGCTATGGCATTTCTATACAAGTAGGTATTTGATTTATTTTCTGGTCCACTAGTCCACTAAATATACAGTTGCATACAGCAATCTTGCTGGCTACCGACTTTTCGATGTACGTCTCTGCAACGGATGACGATTTCCACCCCCCATGCGTTTGACTGTTACCAGATTAGCAGAGTATGCCAACAAGGTAGCCGCTGAACAATGAATACAATGACGTGTACAATTCTGAATTTGGCAGATTTAGGAAATCCGCAATATTCTTGGGGATCTTATACATGGTGTTAATCCCCTCTGCTTGAATAGTACACTTCTTCAGTGGGTGCCGCAAGGCGATGTACTTTCTTACAATTTCCAAGAAACTCACTCCACATTCCTTGTCAATAATGAAAAACGACCTATTCTTCTTAGTTTTAGTATCAAGTAATGAATCGACTATCACCGATTTTCTGTCGTCCATATTAGACACGAATAATACGACCATGATGACAATGCCTCCACTTTCTTTGAGTTTTCAGATATTACGCTAATAACTCACACTTTTGATATTCTTTTTAAGTACATCATCCTAGATTGTTACTCAAATAATTTACTTTCTACCCCTAACAAATCGCATCTTCTACATCTGATGGCGATTTTTCTTCTTCTTTTAATGCTTTTCCCTACATTTCGTATTCGCTTCATACACAAAACTGCAAAGATCAGAATTACAATTTTGTTTACAGAGTAACAAATTGTAACGGAGCAACACAATAGCAATTTTTCTGCCAAAAATTGTAATTTTCTTTGATATTTTACTTTTTAATCCTGCTACAGAAAAAATTTTGTATTATGCACGACGATAAAGATTGTTTATGGTCTTGTATAATAAATAACCATTATTACTTCCCATATGTATTTCTGGATACACCTATAGTATTTAGTACCAATGACTGGTAAGAAGAAACCGAATTAAAAAACTGCTGCAAATTGAATCAATACTTCCACATTCAATTGTCAAAATTAAATTTACGTTTTTATTTCTTATACTATACGATTAGTAATCAGGTTTTGAGCATTTTTTCTCTCTACACATTTTTTTCTAAGACAAATGGTCCTCGTGATATTAGCAAAAATACATAAATTTTTAAAATCTGTTTTTTTCCAAATAACTCAGTCTTAACTTAACAAAAAAAATACAAGAGTGCTTTCCGACCAGGAATTTGATTTCCTATATAATATCAAAATTTAAAAAAATCGAACGAATGGGGACCAAAATACGTTTTTTGGAAATATTTCGAAAATGTCAAAATTTTTGATAAATTTTCTAACACATTTTTTGTGAGAAATTTTATTTCCTATCTGATGGTATATTCATTTTTTGAATATATTAAATATATTCGGAGATATTTAGGAAAAACTGTTTTCTTTAAGTGACGCTTTTTTGCTAATATCTTCTAAACAATTTGCTGCACCGAAAATTTATAAGGACGAATAATACTCGCAGTTATACTACTAATCACATACTAAAACGAAAAAAAAAGATAAAAAAATTAAAATTTGCAAAAAACCTCCCAATTTCGCCCCCTTCCCGGTACCCTACTTACCGCAAAAACAATAGGTCGCTTTGGGTAGTTGAGGTCTATACGTTTGCCAAATTTTAAGTTCATGTATTAAGTCTTTCGAAAGTTATCGTGTCCACAAACAAATCCACAGACACACACACACAGACAAGAAATTCTTTTTGCTCATATTTTGTTTTTTTACGTTTTCGACCATTTTAAAGCGAATGAGCAAATAAAAAAATTTTTTTGATTTTTTTGCGATAATACTTCCCATCCGTTAGATGTTAGATGTGGAAGTAAAACTGCATAAAAATTGAAAAAAAAATAAATGGGTGAATGTAGTAGAATGTATAGTTAATTACCATTACATAGTATATGTCTGCCTTACAGCGACACGAATAACTATTGTGGTCTTATTAAAATTTAGCTAGATTTATGTCGACGTTCTTTCGATTTTTTATTTGGCCAGTCAACAGCTGATTCGCTTAAACAGGCTCATTCGGAAAGCTATAAAATTTATGCCATGCGGAATTTCTTTTTAGAGGCCCACATGTTTTCGTAATGTTTTTCAATTATTTTCAAGATAAGTAGCTACAAATGCATCCGTGATACGTGATTAATACCTAAGCTGGTTTTCCAAAAATCAAAAACGTATAAATTCTACAAATGAATGACTAATTGAAAAAATGTAATCGAGGTCAGAAAAGGGATTTCTTTAATAGGATGAAAGGAAAAGAATGTCAGCGCGGGCTGTAAAACGTGGTCAGATCGGTATAAATCTCTTTCGCCTTTCATCAATTTCTTATTTCCATACATATAACGGTCTGATACGGAATATATTCGCTCAGCTGCGTATTCATCATAGTTTAACAAAAACAACTTACCTTTTGCGTTGCACTTTGCAATTTTCGGTTGCAAAAGTTCACCTTGTTATTTGCAGGACAGTAAGGTAATTAAGACTTTTTGTCAGAGAACGCGAAAGGCTATTTAAACAAACCTCTTTACTTAACTTTATTAAATTTCTTTCGCCCGTGCGGAGTTTCATTTGAAAGGGCCGGTTCGCTCTAACGATATTAAATTTCGAGATGCCGTAAGCTTTTGATGGTCAACTCGAAGCACATCTATATGCATATAGAGTGGACGCCGAGGAAAATGGAAWATGGCTTTTCTTTGACACCTTGAAATTAGATTTTTTYGTAAAAAAGAATAAAACGCTAAGACGTCCATATACMCAGGGGCTTCAGCAGTTATATCTACATAAAGCGGCATTTGGTACGAACGGAGCGGCAATATCCAGGGCTCTGCGAACTTATGACGTAATTGCTTACGCATACCATCCATTGGGGAAGGTGTTAACTTATTCAAAGTAGGAGATTGGATGCTCTGATATAACAGAGATATGTCCACACATGAAACTTATTATAACTTGCGTGTTTGCGTTTGTTAAATCTAGCTTCCCGGTCGATGTCGGTAGGTTTCAGAGCTTCGCTTCCGTCTAAAATACATTTCCATGAGTAGACCTGCAAAGCAAGAAAGTATTTATTAATAGTGACGGACAATTGTAACAAATTGTTTGTTGGCTATATTTAAAACAGGGCGGAAAAAATTTGCTGAATATAATATCCCATCAAAAACATAAAATGTATAAAATGCAACTTAGTTCTTCCTTCTGAGATCTCGTGTAAAAATAAGTCACTTGTTTTAGTTAGCATCTATGGAAGCACCTGTTCAATAACTTTGTCATAAATTTCCTAATTATAGTTGCCTACCAACATTTATAATGACCGTATAAGTATTAGACATCTTTGTTTCTACAATAAATATAATGACTTGGAAATCGCAGACCAACATTATCACATAAGAATAATCTGTTATGTTATTATGTTGCCGTGCGATTTCCAAGTCATTGTATTTATTATTGAAATAAAGATGTCTAATATTGATGCGGTCACCATAAATATTGGTAGGTAACTAGTTAGAAAACAATTTATGACAAAGTTGGTGAATAGGTGCTTTGATAGATACTAGCTTAATTAACTGACTTGGTATTACAATTTTTGACAAGCCTGGACGGTAAGTACTTCTAATTCGATTACATTCAGAGATAAAAAAAGGACTAAAATTTCGGGAGGTTTCAGTTGTTCCTTCATTTATAGGCTAAACACTAACCGAAGGCAAATTTTGACGTTTGTGGGTCTGCTAGAAGTGTTCTGGGATTTTGATGATGAGTTAGTATCTCAGTGACAAAATTTAAAACTGACAGTAGCTTGTAAACTATACGAATAAATAGCATGTAATTCGAGAATATAGCTAGTTATAGTATGTCCTCTTAGTCAGTAAAAACTCAGGCTTCTAACTTTATCCAAAACGAAGTTACAAGGGGGACGAAAGTACTGAGTAGTTTCATGAAAAGCGGTGCTTTTGTGTGATTTGGCGGGAGCACTACCGTGCTTCTAGATATTGCATCATATTAATTTACTAACTTATCAAATGTAAGCTCTTTATAACTTAGATTTTTTATTGTTTTGACAGCTTCTGCTATTTTTGTTGCTTTGGCTGCTTCCGTTGCTTTCAGTTCGTTTCTGAAACTTCTTATACCTCTTTCCTCTTCTTTTATTGTAGCTGGACGTTGCTCGGCTTTAGGAGAAACCATAGACGATGTTGATGGCATAGGTGTCCTTCATATCAGTGAGACATCACACTTGATGGTACTGGTAACCTAGTTTCTTTGGATATATAAGTAAAAATAGATGGTTACAATTTTACATTTCTGGAATCCCCTTCAGTTGCTGTCATATTTTAAAACAAGGCAACTGGTGAAGATTCAATTTATTGAGGTAGTTCACAAGCTATGGAAGAGTTTTTGATGTAGTCAATATCAGAATTTTACTTGAAGGAACGTTGCGGTCTCCATCATCTTTATAACTGAGGTATCATTCTTGGCTTCGTTTTCACCCTTTCTTTAGATTTCAGAAGTCAATGCAAAATCTTCTGGCGAGACAATGTCGGGATTGTGGGTTTTGAAAGGGTTGTTAGCCTGTTATATTGATGCAACCCTTGCATACACGTTACCAAATATCCCTGCTATTTGATATTACGTAGCTGCTGAGCTAGGGTAAGGTACCGACTTGATGGTCTAAGAATCAATTGTTACGAGGCTGAAGCTGATGGCTGCCATGGGGCAGGTAATGTATTCCTGCGGTATTCATTTACAGCCTTTAATGTTACGTGATTGAATGGTTGCCTAATATTAGCACGACAGCATCGTTTTTGCTGGATTTCTTCTATTTCTAAAAACGGTCAATCCATTCCACGAACCATATTGCRCTTTCTTGAAAATATCAGTATAGGGGGTCGTATTAAATAATATCGCTCATGTACAAACTGCGTCCCTCTTCCTAGAACACAACTTCWACGATTTTTTTTTTGCATTGGGCATTTTCTGGTTCTGTTTGCATAGCCTTGGGCAAACGGCAATCGAACCACAACGAGGCACTAAATTCTGACAACCGTTGTCAACAGTTTTGAAAATTTTTGATAATTTCACATTATAGTCCGTACCTGACAGCAAATGATTACCGTCTTTTTAGTCACTGCAAATTTATCGTGTACTTATGATTGAAAAAATAGCTTAGTTGAGTCTTTTGCTAAAAGGAATCAAACCTTTAACAAGAGAGACATTATGATCTTACCTTTACTATAAAATGGTAAAAAACTTTAGAACGAAACGGTGCATATTTGATCCTAATCATACACTTTCTCTGTGTTAAATAAAGTCTTAAAATGACCGAAAAATAATGGGTATCTTTTTCCCCAATCTATTATATGGGATGAGAAGCTGTCTTCGATATTTTTTTCATTTCTGCTGCTAAAGAATCTTTTCACTTTAACTTCATTAAATCCGCAGGCACGTGCCAAGGTAGTTTTCACTGCAGAATTATGGCTCTTACAGAACTAACGAAGTCAGTTTTTCCTAGCCATTCTATTGAACCGGTGTTCCTTCGAGCAAATTAAAAAATAATTATCTTAACGTTTTTAGTATTAATACATAGAATGCACTATCCACTTGTTTACAATACTGAACTAACTGCAGTTCGGGGAAAAATACTCGTCGACATACTTTAGAAATACGTCTGCACTGCAGATAAAGACTGAAAGCTATTAAATATTTCATCTCTTATAATCTAATATCTTGATCATTCTTGATCATATAAAAATAAGATCAACATTGTTAAAACAGATGTTGCCTACCCCACTGCCAAAACAGGTACACGCACCAGAGACAAACTTTTACGTCTAATATTCTTAGATCACGTAACTGCATCCTGTGCTAGTGGTCTCATCTAGGTAATAGGGAAAATATCACCGAAGCGCAATCTTAGCGGCCGCGTACTTCAAATTAATTATCCAAATGCTTATTGGGGTTGATTCCGGTTACACGAGTACTGCAAACTTACAGCTGACAATCTTGCGCGGCGATTATTTGGGGATCATTTCCTTTACCAAAGAATGCTTCTTTTTAAGTCGACATATATGACCACCTAAAATGTAACAATATTAGTGTAACCAGACATTACTTTGGTATACTAGGCAACAATATTATTAATCTATTGTTTATTGAGGGCAACTTGACTGAGCTCGCATATTTCAAGATATTGTAAAATATCATCCAGCCAGCAATAATTCAAACGGTGTTGCTGGCGCTGGGAAAATGGGTAATTCAAAACAATTTGACGGGATTCCTAATGGAACGCTAACCCTTCGCAATAATGCAGATATGTCAGGACTTACTTTAACAATAGGGCCCACGGAATGTCCTGCACGGTTGCGGGATTTGACATCTCAGCCAAAAGATATTAGTTACTCATCCAGAAAGTCTTCAAGGAGCTACAGCAAAGGGTTATAGTACACAAAGAGTGTTCCTAACGTCTAATGTGTACTAGAAATTTGCATTAGCTGACTGACAACGAGCTTCTGGTAAAATAATAAATATTCAGCTAACTTAAGTAGCACAGTACAGTCCGCATCAAAATTTATGCAAAATCTTAATTTTAACACTGAGCTAAAAATATAAACTCAACAGATTTTTGTTTATACTAGACCGTAGGCACTACTGCAATCTACTGTATCTACTTCTACCTTTACTGAAAATGGCAAAAGTTTTTTATCTAGGTAGGAATTATATAATATTATTATACGTAAAAAACCGCTGCAAATTGAATCAATACTTCCACATCCAATTGTCAAAATGAAGTTTTGAGCATTTTTTCTCCCTACACATTTTTTGGGATAACAAACGGTTCTCGTAATAGCATTTTTATTTATTTTTTGTAAAAACTCGAAACTTATCAACTTAATAAAAAAAATTGCAAGAGTACTCTTCGATCAGAAATTCGATTTTCTATATAATAAAATTTAAAAAAAATCGTGTGGACAAGGGCAAGAATCCAGTTATTTGTAAAAAAAAGCTTTGTGAGAAATTTTATTTCCTATTTGATGATATTTTCACTTTTTGAACATATTAAGTATTTATGGAGATATTTAGAAGATATTAATCTTCTAAACCGTTTGCTGCACCGAAAATTTATGGGGACGAAAAATACTCTCAATTAAACTACTAATAACATATCTACTAGAAGAAAGAAAATAAAAATAAAAATTTGCAAAAAACCCATATATTTCACCCCCTTCCGTATACCCTACTTACCTTAAAAACAATAGGTTGCTTTGCGTAGATGTATATATAAGCCAAATGTCAAGTTCATATATATGGTGGCTTTCGAAAGTTATCGCGTCCACACACAGGCAGACACAGACACAAAGACAAGACATTTTTTGCTCAAATTTTGTTTTTCGACGTTTTCGATCATTTTAAAGCGATCGAGCAAATATAGAATTTTTAAACAGATATAACCAGCCATTGGACATGGAAGTAATTTAGTAAGCACAGGGCATCGAATTACTTCACATTAATTTCCGCAAAATGCAACACTTTAATGCTAAGAAGCATCTGGTCGTACACTGACCTGATATCTACGGTCTGGCAATTCATGCTTACAAGTCGTTGGTTGCATCCTCTTCATTTCTTTTTTTTTTCAACCGTCCTCGGCACGCGCTTTGTATTTTAATTAATCGCCGGCTGCGTACGTCAAAAGTGAATTATCCGTCTTCGCCTTTTTGTATGACGTGCGTTATAGATTTTTAAGTTGTCTTGACACATGTCCCCGGCCTCCCACTAAACATCTGTTAACCAGGTGCAAACGGGAGCGCAGTAAAGCTATAAATATTGTTTAACACATGGATTAATATGCTAATTCAAAATTTTTAATGCTAGCTCGTTTATAATCGCACACAAACCAGAAATTCGGCTGTACTAAACTTCGGTAAATGTTTACGTAATGGGCACCTTGGCCGAAGCATTTTATTGATGTTTGGGATGCCATTATAAAAATCGGTTTAGATTAATTTAATTACTGCCACTGGATCAAAAACAAGAGGTAAATATTGAATCAATCATTTATTCGATCGTTATGCGTATGTATCAAATGTAGCTAAAAATATTGCTACGTATTAGTAAGACATAAACAGTAATAAAATTAGAGACACTTGCAAAATACTTTAACGTAGTGGTTATAGAAATAAAGAAGTGACTCAGAATCAATCTATAAATATTTAAAAAACAGGACAAACTCGAGTAAAAAGTTTGAAGAACGTGGGCTTCAATAAGGATGATACCTATAATATTCAGTAGTAAAACTGCAGCATGGTAAATGGTAAAATAATAAAATTTAAGTTGTTTAAACTTAGCGAATTAGTTCATCCAGGTTATAATATTTGGCTTCAATTTTGAAACCACGAATTCAATAAATTCGATATATTAAAAATTGAATTTGGAGCCAAGTAATTCATACTCATTGTGGTTACAACACAAGTTATGAAATTGAGAAACCTAAGTAGTGTCTACTGTTAGATAAAGTAGTTTTATAATTAACATACACGGCTTTGTATGGTGGTGCCTGAAGTAATTAACAGCACCTTAAAAGCATTGTCTATATAACATTTTATTTATATAATTATCTGCGTAACCAGAGTATTTATAAATTTACTAAGATCTTCTCAATTCTTACCAAGAATCCGTAAATGCGATATCAAAATTATAACACGACTGTGTGCCATAGTAAAGCATAAAGTTGTGGCGTTTTTATTGAAAAACCAACCTGCATGGCGAGATTTATTGAAGTTTCTGGATTAAATATAACGCATTTAAAGAACAAAAGAAACCCGTCCTCAACATTTAACCTTATACGTATAGGAATTCATAAATACTCCGAGATGACATTCTGCAGATAGTTAACAAACGGTGGAACACGTTGGCTAATAGTCAATTATGCTGCCGAAGGATACTTTGACTTCTGCAAACGACTGTACGAACGGCACCGACTAAAAATTCTGCATGCTAAATGGCTGTGCACGATTCCATCCAATTATTATTAGCGTTCGACTATTCAAACTTAAGAGCGGGGAGCAGCCCCATTTAAATCTCTCTTATTCGCTTACCAGCGTAGTAACCGAACACACATTGCTGAAATAATGATCAACCAGGCAGGAAAACGTAAAAAAAAAACACAATACAATTCAACCAAATCCAGTACAATTAGCGCTACAGAGTATCTAGTCGAATCTGATGACAAAATATTTATTAACAACCTTGTGCGATTATATCTACCTTCTTAATGGACCTTAGTCCAACACTTAAATATGTACAGTCGGTTGCAAAATTTATGCAACATCTGCACCTTAGCATCAGGCTGAAAAAAATTATAGATTTAGCAGATATTGTTTAATTGTTTTTTACATTAGATCATTTAATTTTTTTTTCAAACACGCTGCATAATAAGACACTTTCGATGTCAGCTAATAAAATTTTATGGCACAGGGCAAAATTAAAAACTTTTATTACGGGGTAATCAGCAACAAATCCTCCATTGCACCAAACTTCCACTGGCAGGTGTAGACTGGAGCAAACCCGGCTTAGACAATTATTTCCACATCCAACGGATGGAAAGTACCGTATAGCGAAAAAAATTTTCAAAAATTTTTATTTGCTCAATCGCTTTAAATGACCGAAAGCGTAAAACACAAAATTTGTCTGTGTCTGGTTTTGTGTGTGCAAGCGATAACTTTCGAAAGATTTAACATATGAATTTGGCACACATATAAATCTCATCTACCCAAAGCGACCTATTGTTTTTGAGGTAAGTAGGGTATCGGGAAGGAGGTGAAATCGAGGGGTGAAAATTTTTTTTTTTTTTCGTTTTTGTATGTGATTAGTAGTATAATTGCGAGTTTTATACGTCCCTATTAATTTTCGATGCAGCAAACTGTTTAGAAGATATTAGCAAAAAAAGGTCACTCAAAAGAAACGGTTTTTCCTAAATATCTTCGAAAATACTTAATATATTAAAAAAACGAAAAACCATCAGATAGGAAATAAAATTTCTCATAGTGTTGTAAAGCTTTCAATAATTCTGACGTTTTCGAAATTTTTCCAAAAAACGTATTTTGGACCCTGTCCACACGATTTTTTTTAAATTTTAGTATTTCATAGAAAATCAAATTTCTGATAGGAAAGCACTCCTGCAATTTTTTTGTTAAGTTCATAATTTTCGAGTTATTTGGAAAAAACCGATTTTAAAAATTTATGTATTTTTGCTAATTTCACGAGAACCGTTTGTCTTAGATAAAAATGTGTAGATGGAAAAAATGCTCAAAACCTGATTACCGATCGTATAGTATAAGAAATAAGCGTAAATGTCATTTTGACAATTGGAATGTGGAAGTATTGATTCAATTTGCAGCGGTTTTTTACATAAACCAGATTAGCAAGGATTATCTAGGTAGATGGAGCAATTGTGGCTTATTTCTCTTGATTTCTAATAAATATGTCATTAGAATAATTGTCAAACTTTTTTGTTTTTGTTCTTGATCTCAGACAGACTCCAGACCACTGAACAAAATGTTTTTTTTTGGCGTCCAGTAGATTTTGACAATATTGCCGAGGTTGGGGAAGAATCTGCATCTACTAGTGACAAAATTGGTGGCGACGACGTAGTTCGTATTGAGATGAAGTACCCGAACAATCAATGTCTACTGTTGGTTACAGCAACGATGTAACTGACATAAACTCAGAATCAGGGTGTGATGAAAATACGATTCTTAATACACGGGGAAAAGTTTTATAAATTGAAGTGTGTCCGAGAAGCACTTCACTATGAACGACTGCAGAATTCTTAAAAATAAACTATTCCACTATAAAGAAATTATTCGTCGTTAATAGACATCGCAAAAAAGGAATTTTGCACACTAAAATTTAGAAAGGTAACATATGCAATAAAGGAGGCCGTACTATTAAAAAAATGGTTCCAACTGTAAAATCTGCATTGGAAGAGTTATTGGATGATTGAATAACAATTTTACCTATTTTGATTTGTGTTTTTTTCAAATGTCTTAGATCCGATCCTGGAATTTTGCCTGCTCTTACTTTAGGCCACGTGCCTTCTTACAATAAGCAATTCGGATCCATTGTCAGGAGCCGACACTCAATAATCTCACTAATGAGCCCTAAAATTTTATTAGGTGACAACGAATGTGTCTTTACTAGAATTAGCTTACTGAAAGTGATTTTAAGATATTTACAGTTGCATTAATTCTGCCACCGATTGTACCTACCTAACAATAATGTACAATGGTTATATTTTTTTTTTGGATTGATCCAATAAACGTTTTATTATTGAAACAAATTTATCAACACAATTTAATCACTACATTTACTTTACCAATGCACCTTTGTTAAAAAATAATGAAATGGATTTAGAATGTTAAGAATAATATTAACATAATAATAGGTTTGAATGTCTCAGTAAATTTGGTAGATAAAATCATAAACATTTACATTTAGTCTATATTAATTAAGTTATCAACCACTTACGTTATTTTACGGGAAGCAGTCATTGTTGTATTATAGCTAGTAGGCTTCAGTGGTACAATGTTTTACGACTTTGAAGCACAAATTTAATACGCTAAAACTAGGGTTGCAGTCCAACATGTTTTGTCTTGTTTTCACGATGCATAAGGCACCTGTGGAATTATTGAGAGTGTGGAACTGGCTCCCCCAGGTAAGCTATAGGAATATACTCGCATTGCAAATTAGTGATCTAACGTTTTCAGGTCACACTCATTTTTAAATTTAAAGAAGAAGACAGCATGTAATGCATGCGACTATGACTTCAGTATGCAATTTTATTTATGCACATTATTATATATGTTGTCGTTTTTTGGTCCAGAACCAGATGCAAAAACATGTCTTCGTGCTCATATTAAGTACTGGAAAGCTTGATCACAATATAGCTTAAGTAATATTAAAGCAGCTCAAGGTATTGTGGGACCAGAAATATTCTGCGAATACAACTTAATAGTCTATTTAGCTTTCCCTAATTTTACGACACTGTAAAACTATTTGCCTGCCAGCCGGTTGTCGTACGCACTACAGGACCGTATTAATACTTGAAACTTATAAAAAGTTACATTGAAATTTGAGGAATAAATACACACAAACTGAAATAATTAATAACAAAGCTTATACAATTTCTTTTTTTAAAGTATTATTTTTACATTTTTTAAATTAGATTTTATAGTCACTTAAAAAAGTCACTGTCATCGTCTGTTTCATCACCGTCGACAAGTTGAATTATTAACTTCGCCACCAGTCGTTCCCGGTAAAAATTTTCTTTTATTATCACATGATGCAAAAAGTTAGACCAGCTATTTGCTGTGAATTTGTTAACTTCTTCTTGGATAGTTTGTATAGTGCTATCACTAAATTTTGGTGCAGTATTTTGCCTCTTTACATGACTCATAAGTTCGTGCCAAATCATTTTAATTAGATGAAATATACCGTGATACGATGGTAGCCGTAAAAATGTGTGCTCTTTAGCCAAACTATCAATTCGGAATGTATTATCAAAAGACTCCAGCAGTTGTTTCTTGGTATAACATTCCTCAAAATATATGTCATGTTATAAATGAAAACCTTTAATTTCTTCTTTATTTGAAGAACCAGTTTTCAAAAACTTCAGCCGTCATACTTTCATGGTAATCTACCTTTGCATCCTTCGTATTTTTAGCAGATAGAAATAATGAGTCTCCTACTTATCCGATTTTAGATCAGGCATGTAAAATAATTATTCTTTTACCATGTGACGCAGGTACATTCAACACGCATTTGTTACTTTTTATTAACATTTTTTCACAGTGTCATGGGTGTCGTACTCGTACCAAGTTTCGTAGACATATATGATTAGTCTATCTCCACCTCAAATTTTTTTATTTGGTTCAAGTAATTTACTCGCCATTCATAAATTGGTGAAGATTCCATAAGCACTTATTAATTATTATTAATTTTCTTGTTAAACTTCATTCTTCTTAAAAAAATTACGTAAACTCACCTTACAGCAGTTAATCTTTAGCTCAGTTTTAAATATCTTGTATAATTCTTCAGTTGTTAATACAAAATTATTTTTGTATGCCTCTTAAATCATACGTCGTATTAAATTTGAGTGATCATCTTTGAAAACCACGACGACCAACGTCTTTTAGCACTTTTCTGCCCAAAATTTCATTTACAGCTACGTTTCTACAGTTGATTGTGAAATTTTGCTCATTCTACTGATTCTTGCGATAGTCTCACTTTCTCCTTCTGCATTTTTATGTACTCATAAATATTAAAAACTATTTGTTTAGCTTCAGCTGGTAAATGATTATGATTCCGTTTAATAAGATTTGACTCTTCGGATACCTGCAACATTTTCAACATTAATGTCAAAAACATCTTCCGCCATTTCGACTTCTGCAAGAACCTCTACGTTGATTTCACCTTCTTGTAAGTGGAAAGCATCCACCCCAATCCACGGTCTCTACATTTTTATAAGTAAGTGCCATAAGAATACCTACTTAGTATTGAAGTTTTCCCAAAATTTATTGATATTTTAAAACACACCTTATGTAACGCAAATAAAATCTATAGGAGAGTTTATCGACCGTTGGTGGCACTAGTGTGCCTTTGCAAATGGCGGAAATGAACAGTACTTGCTACTCTAATATACTCGTCTGTATCGCGTAATGAAACACAGATGGGTGCGCAAACGAGTATATTCAATATAATTATTACAAAAGAACTGGTATAATGGTAACCAAAACACACTCGTGGCAATGACATGTGATAACCGCTTAACCACATAATCGCATATTACTATTACAATATAATACCACACATGATTTTCGTGTTTACGTGTATCCTCTTTTTCTTAATAATATTCACTGCCCACAATTTAAAAATGCTAATACGATATAACAAAAACAGCCCTATTACACAGCAATTCCGCCTTTTTCCAGCATTTAAGTACTGTTCTTAATATTTTATGTATCTGCCGCCAGAAGTCGTGTCACTATCGTAAATTTGCCTATAGTCTTGAAAGAATCTGTTTTGTTAAAAAATTATACAACTAATAACAGGCAACAAACGAAAAACACGGGAAAGTACAAGCACTTGACTAGTTAACACACAAGAAAAATATGATTGTTTCTAAATTTGACACAGCTCAAGAAGGGATTAGAAGAGATTAAATAAATACATTCCTATATATAACCCAAACAAATGTTTTTGTCATTTTTATATCGAAATGGAAAATAACGTGACAGTCAATTTCAAAATGATGACGTGACAGTCATATGACTAAGCTCACATCACTAGCGCTATCCACATTAGCTTTTAGTAGACCGCGCAGCTGACACCACTTTTCTTATATTCTTGCGTTTGTTCGACCAATCAGACAATCATATTTTCATATTTAAATGACAGAACAATGTTAATGTTACCATGGTAAAGGCCGCCAATATTTCGTTGTAATACACCAATATAAGCTGCCTATATTGTCGTGGTAACAGTTTAATAGTATCTTCATGTTTTGAAAATAGTGCAAAGGGTAAGTACTCGTGAATATAGCCTTAAATGTACATCACCAACTTTGAACGTTTAATTTGATGTAATCATCTAGGCAAAAAATTAACGTTATTTTCAAAACGGACAAATTTCCACGTAAAACATCAGTCTCTTGCTGCTGTGTAGTCATGTGACGTAATCAATTTGCCGGATTTATAAGTGTCACCAGTGGTGCTTTCGGGGTAATGTATAATATAATTAGTTCTAATAGTTTCAAAATTAAATAGATACAGAACACATTGTAAAACAGATGCAGAGGACGCAGTTTAATGTAAAAAAATGTAAAATCAGGTTTGACAACCCTTATACAACTTTATGCGTCACATCAGTTTTCGGTACTGACTGGTTTAAAATGCTTATTTCTAGACATTTTTCTAATAAACGTTATTTAATAAATAAATATGTAGATATGTAGGTATAATCTTTGGCAATGATACCATACCTGTTTATATACGTGTTGCTTGGTATAGTTTTGTAGTGGAGGTAATTTGTTAATTCTTTTGTAAACTCACAGTTTTGGTGCAGGGCGCGGGGCAGCGTTTTTTGCACCGTTGTAAATGTATTAAAACAATTTATCTAATATCTAGTTTAAATAAAACATTAATCTGTTTCCTGCTTCTCGTCCTCGGTTTTTATGATGTAGTAGCTTCTGAAAAGCTTCTACCCAAGTCGCTCATTCTCTTCCTTTATTAATATCTGCATKTATAGGCATACCTAAATGATTAAAAAGAAACTACAGTAACCTTCATCCAATTTACTAAACGGCTTTACAATAAATTCTTTATGTCATTTCCTTTTGCAGCACACGATTTCTTGTGTGCTTCGAATTAATTTAGCATTCATTTCGACAATGTGCTGTAAATCATCATGTTCCTTGCCCTTGAGGCACCTCGATTGAAATGGAGCTCAATTTGTAGTACAAAACAAAAGAAGAAACGACGATTTAAATTAATTACGACTCACGCTGTTTTTGTTATTTTAGCTCACAGTTCGTGGTTCTTAGCTCGGCGGGGTACGGCCGCTCGTCCGTCGATATGGAATTAATCACCGCCATCAAACGCACTCATCCTGTCTGTCCGATCACTCACTATCAACACGTTGGTGACTGTGACGCGGATACGTTAAGGCAAAAATCTTTGTGTATACTGCATTTTTTTAATTAAAGATGAAACAATCCATTTTATTTGTTTCGAAACAATGCACTTTAATAAAAGTGAATTTCTAGTGTAGAATTCTATTTCACGTAAAATGCTACTCGCACAATAAATGTAGAAATTTGATATCAGGAATGTCACCATCGACATAGTAGATAATCTAACCGCTCTGAAAAAAACGGGATGCAAAAAGTACTCGTAATGGAAAATTAGTTTTAGAAATCATTTACAAAATGGTACGTGGTGTCCCACCACTAGTGTTTATGCATGGATAACGTTATTTGAAGGGGTATGTACAAGGTAGCTTAAATGAAGGCAAAGTTGGTGCATTTGATGCTCAACAATAATATGCTTTCGAATTTAAGATATCTGTAACAGTTTTAAGGAAAAATATAATCGCTTGTAAATTTTTTGTTTAAACTCAGAAAAAACATTTTTAAGTAATTTAAAAATAGATGCATTTTTTGTACGTTTCGAAAGCTAGTAACCATCATCAAGTTATTTTCTCTTATGAAACGAATCCAAGGATATGCAACACTTAGTACTTTACTAACGGATTACATTTAAAATCCAAAATAGTATAGTTATTATAGTGGGCTATGGTTAAGCAAATGGTTTTGTTGTTCATTGTTTCAGTGCAGTACCACAAGTCAAAAATGAGCTTTTCGAGTCAAGAAAGATTGATATCTTGCAAGTACTGTCCTTATCAAACAAATACAGAACTGGCTCTTGCTGAAGATTTATAGACAGAAGGCAACCACATAAAACTTTCTGAAATTACATAGAATTTTTCAAGGAAACAGTTTCGTGGCAAAGCTAAAACTACAAATTTTATAATCAATTCTTAAATCAAAATTTAATCCATTCCGTTCGCCAGATAGCACACATTTCGTGCTGCACTAAAACAACAGTTTAGCAAATTTAAAAAAATTAAATGATAAACCTTACAAAATTCGGATAAGTCTAACGCTACACGTAGGTGATGCTGCTCGGGGGGGGGGGAGCTAATATGACAAACAGGAACAACAATTTTATAAATAAAAGAAAACGACTGTGTTTTTTTCGCAGAACAGAATGACAGCTTATTTGAATTCTTACTTTAGTAATTGCAGATTACTGTTATTATTTACAGTGGTGATGTTACCAATAGGTACTAGTATTTTCTTGAAAAATTGTATTAACTAAAAAAATAACTTTTCTAAATCAACAACTGTCTATAAAATACTGATTTGTGGTTTTTAAATATAACCCGTTATTAAAATATTGAAAGTTCTACATATCGTTGGACTGCGTTTTAAAAAATGTCAAAAGTGAAATAACGCTCTATAAGAAAAATAAACTTGGTGATGGTTGTTACAAGCATCCAAAACGTTGTAGAAAAAAGGTGTATCTGAATTTTAAAACTATTAAAAAAAGGTCACGATTTTTTGTTAGGCTTAAAAGGGGATTTTTTTTCTTGACGGGTCCAAAACTGTTGCAGATAACTGAAAATGAAAACGTTTATTGTTGAGCATCGAAAGAAGTTGATAGTGCACATTATTAGCTTAAAGTTTTTAAATATGAATAACATTTTTAACATCTGACAACTTTACTAGACTATTGTTTCTAACGTTTGATAAGTGATGACAATTCCATGCTTTTGCAAGATTTCCTGAAATTCCACTTAGGAAGCTCATTGTTCAGAATAAGGAACAGCCAATAAACTACCTTGTGGTTTGAAGTCTTCCGTTGTTGTTGTCGATGGCATGTTGTTTTCCGGGCTGGTTCCCACGTTTGTTATTAGAACATGACGTTTCGACACTCTTGTCGGTGTCTTCCTCAGAAGTTTCAGAGCTACTTATGAGGAAGACACCGACATGAGTGTCGAAACGTCAAGTTCTAATAACCAACGTGGGAATCCGCCCGGAAAACAACATGTCAAACTACGTTGTGTGTAGGTACATAATTGAAGGTTAAAAACCCAGTTGTGGGCTACCCTAAGGTGAACGTTTGTTGTGCAGATCTAAAGTTTAATCATACAGCAGACAGCAATGAATATCTGTAAAGTAAATGGGACTAGTACTTTAATGTGCCTCTTTATGGACGTCGAACATAAAATTACTAATTAATAGATTACTTTCAAATTTGCTTATTTGTTTGAGATTTGAAATAACAAAGAATTCAAGATTTATGTTGAGCACCACATACTTAATTTAGGCTTAAGGGTTATTCATGTAACAAACAAGACTGCGCATCTGTCGGTTCTGTCTCCTCTTCACGCGCGAACAATCGTCTTTGGGCATACCAATACCATCGCGATAAACTGAGATAAACGGCATTCTTAGCATTATTGCCTCTTGAAAGTGCAGTTTATTTTAACGCCATGTTAGATTAATTTCAGAGATAAMATAATTAAGAAATTGCCGACTCAAGCTTTTGTCCTCGAATAAGAGATGAATATATTTAAAAAAAAAAGAAATTAATGGTCTCTTTGCAAATTTTGATTGTTAATCGCAACGTGATGTGGCTTTACCGGGGTAGGTCAGCTAATTAAAACAGATCCACTTAATGCTAAATATTTGTAAAGAACTTTTTAATACCCCGAAACTGGACGTACGATAATCAATATATTTGTGAATACGCTATTTACAATGCATTAAAGTAATGGATATAAAGGCACAACTGAATTAATGTTGTGAAGTAGAAATATATGGCCAGATCCACTAATAGATACGAAACAAAATGAGTTGAAAGTTGGAAGTGAATGCGACTTCCGTCGACTTCTATCCTCTGAAATTTAACGACAAAGAAGTTTGGATTGACGTTTTATATGTCATAAAAATCACTTGTAACAGAACACTTTGTAAGAGAAATTCTTATAAATCAAGTCGGTCCTTTTTTATACGGACTGTTTCATTCTTTTTGCACATAAAAACTACACATATATATCCTAGTGCGGAATGGGGCTCGCTAAGGGCTGCAATAGGGGGTGAAACATAAAACGAGTTCTAGATTGAAACAAGTGATATATAGTCAGTGACGTGAGCCATTAGTGTGTCCGAAAATATTAATCTCTCGGAAAAATGAAAAAACAGTGTAGGGATATACGTGTTGTTTGCTCTCAATAACGTTCTCTTCGCTTTCCCTTTATCAGCAGCATTCCGTACGCCGTAGTCTAGCTTAGGATTTCTTTTTAATATCACATAATAAATTGATGTAGGTATTTTAAATGATTCGGCATTATTTTGAATTTGTACATGACAACCGTTTAAGAATTACATAAGAACTGCAAGTATGATATTACCAGAGCAACAACTCCAAAATAAATTGTTTTCAATATTCTTAAACATCTCATTTTGGTACCCCGATTGTACTTATTTTATTGTTGTTATGCATTATTGAAAAAATTAGATCTCTTTGCTATAAAAAAATTATAAGCATACAAACACCAAGTATAAGCAGTTTTATTAATTTTACACGTAATTGTTACTGATCAACTGATCTGTACTAAATATGCATGATTTCTTCAAGATTTCGTTAAGTCTAAACGTTATAATAATAGTTAGTTAGTTCTCCACAGAGAGGAGTGGATGATGCCGTATTGTCACTAGATGGCATGGTGTCATCTACACTGTAATTGGGTATTATCACTTCTTTGAAAATTACGTAAAATGAATCTTGAAGTGCATATATATCACTCGCCATGTTAAAAAAAAACAAAAAAATATTTGTAGGTAGAGAATTTCAGGTCTGAAATTCGAATCTTAGGAGTTACCGCCAAAACGCTTCTATCCAAGGTTATTCAACTCGTGACGTCAAGTGTCATGCAAACATTACCGAGGAGCGTGCGGTTTAATGGTGCAGTATCATTCTTGTATTGGAAAAGCTTTTGTGTGGTGTTTATTGCAAGGACGGTGTGAGAGGTCGCACCAAAAAGTAATTTGTGTAGTTTTACAAGCATCGATTATGTATGGAAAACAAAACAAGTTTTGTTTTGTACATGGTTATAAAAGTACTTCAGTCAGTACAGCTAAAAAAATTTTTGTAACTGTTCCTCGAGATTATCAACGTATGAAAAAGTTGGTTAAGGCCCCTAGACGTTATATGCCGAAATCGCAGTTTGTTTTTTTCGTTGTGAAGATCATCTTAATTCTTACTGTACGTTTTATTATTCTTTTTGGGATTATAAGTGTTTACCATTCAGTTTCCACTTTGTTATAGCTTGAAGAGGATATGAAAAATTATATGCGTTTTAAGTTGATAGAGAGAAATGTTATAATAAAGAACGACGTTGTTCCCTTTATACTCGACTGTTAGCCAGACCGGAAACTAGCCGCAAGAGCCCCGAAAATAAATGGCAATTTATATTTATTCTGACCTCTAAAATAACTGTCAAGTTCAGGGTACATTTTTGATTCTTACATTTTTATGCTTACAAATAGTATATTTCCAACAACCCACTCTGATCAAATCATCAATACTACGTTAATTTGATAAAAAGTTCACTTAAGCTGTTGCTTTGTTGCTTTTACGTTCCTCATCTCCGCCGCGTTGAACCACTCGTCGATGTACACAAATTCCATAACAATGAACATGCCTTCAGAAGTCCTACCTCATAAGTATTTCACTTTTTCTTGGCGTATTTTAATTCGCTTGTCACAAAATGAACGCAAACAACAAAATGATAAATTGACGGGCAGAGGCTGACGCGTGCCGCGCTGACCCCAGATGTAAACAAGCGGCCATTTACAAGACACCTGACGTCACGGCCAATATGTTCGCGTTTTGGCGGTCCCTTTAAATATTCACATTTTTAATATTAAAAATACACCTTACGATCCATTTTTTCGAATTTATAAGCTGTCACAGCTGTTTTGTGGATTATATGCTACCTATTAATATGCAATTTAATAAAATATAAATACATGGCAAATACCCAATTCTCGCAGTCTAAACGTTGTTATCTATTTAACAACTATTGGATGGTAATAGTAATAGTAAAATTGTAAACAGTAAAGTAAAGTAAAGTAAAAAAGTCTAATATTCAGAAATGTCGCTGTTGTATTAATCAGTAACCCAACGTAACTTCCTCTTATAAAGGCAGACTCTGGTTTTCTTTTAAATAAAACTTGCAATATTTGGGTTAATCTAACAGCAACGTTTAAAAATGTATGTCTGTGCTATCCTGACTGCACCTTAACCAAATGCAGACCAAACTGTTTCTGTTCAGTTTAAGTCTGGTGCAAACGGCATATCTTGCTGTCAAGTTGCCATATGCAGGTGCATGTCAACTTGGCAACTACAGGACACTGTAGCAGTTCCAACTAAGATTACTAGGTGGCTTTGTCATCATCTCAGTATTTTTACTGATAGAATGTCGTTTACTACTCATTATGCGAAATAGGAATCCATTTTACTTACCTTTAACCCCAGAAGGACTAAATAAGCTGTATAATTCGTTCTAGCTGGCCAGTAATCCAGGATTTTATCCGGACCTCTAAATAAGGACTGATGTATCTCATTTAAATTAACTTGCAAAATATTGTGGCATAGTAAAACGCCGGTGAATACTTTCAGCGTCCACAACATAACTTGTGTCAGGTTCTTCGTCTTTGACAAAGATTACAGGTGTAATCGAAACGTCAGACTAATAATTTTTTGTCAGTTTTCAAGAGACAGCGATCTTTCCGAGAAAATATTATCTTATAGTAAACTCTGTTAATTATATAAATTTGCAGTTTGTTTTATTCGTTCTCCATTTCATTAGCACACATCAGTTATATTTTCCGTAATCTGTAAGTAGTATATTCTCTGCACTATTATAATATACCGTGAGGTAAGAAAACTAGCGCCTGCAGATGAGGAAACCAAACTGACGGATGCCGCATTACGTTCCTATTTATATTACATAGTATATTATATATTTTGACTAACTAAACTGAAAATAGAATATGTATTTAGAATTCAAAATTTATAAAAAATTTATTACAACAGACTCGTATGAGAGAATATAACCGAAAATTGCTTTGAATGTGTTTTGGCTTTGGAAGAACATCCATGAAGTTTCAGAGGGCATAAAAGAAAGCCCATGTACCAAACATAATACACTGTACAAAGCCCAAATGAAATGGTAACGAAATATACATAGTATTAATAAGCCGCTTATTGCGCGTAGAAGTGCATAAACGCTTCATTCAAATAATAACAAATAATAAGCAGTCAGAAAATACCCACACTTTTCTTTCAAAAATTTACACAGTTAGTTAATCAAAGTTTCATATTTTAGCCAACCAAACCCACAACGCTGCCCGCATAATATTTTTACTCGTTGGAGCGTGTGTTTCGCGCATTCGATAAACAGAAGAAGGCGATTAGCACTAGAATGATATATCATATTTTCCGAATGCCTAGCATACACAAACTTTAGAGCGAGAGTCCTCAAATAAAGATTTTTAAAGGTACCTAGGAACCTGAGCCCTCAAGTTAACACCCCATATTGGGCCGAAATGATTGAACTTTGATAATCAGGCTACTTGAGGCAAGCATTTAAGAGTCTTACACGTATGTAATCTATCGGTTCAGGGGTAGTTAATAACAACGTGGTACAAGCCACATAAGCACCTGATGTTGCTCACTTGAAGTAATAAACATCTGGGCAAGCTTCTGACCTGACTTAGACACCTGAACTACATTCTAGATCTGATTAGGGACTTAGAGCTAACTCCCTGTAGGATGGTAATAAATGGTGCTTACTGTACTAGGGCAGTAACCACTCGGAATCGAGTCTCTTCTTTGACGTAGTTGTCTCTTAGACAACGATACCTAAAAAAAGTCGTTTTTATGGGGGAAACACCTACCTAGTGTTTTAAGTGCTGGTTAATGCAGTATGGTGTTCCGAGAAAGTGGTTTACTCAATTGCGGTGTTTTAATAGTAGCGTTTTGAACTAGTTGTGTTCGAATTTAGTATATATCGATACAAGTGGTGTCAAGAAGTAGACTGCAGATTTCCGGAGTGATTTGAGACCCAAATAGGCATCATTTAAAAGGTTTTAGAAGACATACAGACAAGAAGGTATGGGAAGTTCTGACATTACCAACAGTCAGAAGGCGCAAAGTCAAATGGCAGTTAAGTTATATGCCAATAAACAGAAGCCAATCTACCAAAATGAATGTGCAGTAACAACAGTTCATGCAAGAAATGAATTGAACTGACCGTATCTAAGGAAAAAGGTAAATGTTAATTTGGACTTTGAAAATGGATGTGGAAAAAAGGATAGCCCTAGCTGACAACTAGAGACAGTAAAATGTATGTGGGGTATAGGTTAAGGAAAGCGATCCAATGAAAGACATTATCACGAAGTTAGTGGACGTAATGAAGCTAACAGACATCGGGCCCTTTATTGCAGTGAGAAGCTGAGTAGGTAATGCATCTGGCGACTTCCATAAACCAACAGCAGCAGGAACGCATGGGACGCACACAGACTGCGCAATCTGACAAAGCCCCCCAAGATGGTCTCCGTGAACCTGCTTCGGCATTACAACAACAGTTTCACTGTGACAGTAGCATCAATGGATGCTATGGTTTCCATCATGAAGAGGAACATCGTAGCAGCCGTGGTTTCCTTGTCGGGGAAGATCCTACGAATAGTGACGAAAGAAACTTCTACAGTACTTGTAGCTGAAGTAGAAGTAGAACTGGGACAGTTTCGGGTACGTCATAAAGTGTTGGTGACTGATGTGGGCGATGGCTTTTATATAGGAATTTATCTCCTTAGAAAGTACGGAATTGAATACGACCCAGAGCAGCGGATTCTGAAAAGAAGTACGTAACAACTAGTGAACACTACCATATATGGGCGTTGCATTGGATTAAGCGAACCGGCTCGAGAATCCAACAAACACTTTTGTTAGTTACAAGAACTCTTATTAGGACATCCAAGATAGTACCGATGACAATCGCGAACATTGCTTCCGTAGGAATAACGATAAGAGAAAGGAGAAGACTGCATTTAGCACAAGTTGCGGTTTATACCAGTTCACTCTAATTAGGTTTATGCAGCGTGCCAGCTAGGTTTGAACGATTAATGGAACTGGTGTTACCTGGACTGATGTGGAAAACCAGCCTAGCCTTCCTGAATGACGTTATGGGGCGAACCTTCGTAGAGCACCTGACGAACCATCAAGAGGTGTTCAACAGACTTCGAGCAGCGACTTTGAACCTGAATTCAAAGAAGTGTGCACTCTTCTACAAGAAAGTGTAATTCCTTGGACATACCATTTCAGCGGACGGGATCCGGACAACAGAGGACAATAGGCAATTCGGGATTGGCCACGTCTACAAGATAAACACGAAGTAAAGAGTTTCCTGGAAATCTGTACTTACTACACAAGATTGGTGGAAGACCCGCAAAAATTTCGACTCCATTACATCAACTTACAGAAGCTAAGACGACTTTTGCATGCAAACAGGTCCATGAGGAAGCTTTCAGACAACTGAAGTCAGCATTAGGCAGTAGCCCGATCTTGGGATACCCCGGCGGCATAAAAAAAATTGTTTTGGATGCGTATGCAATTAAAGTCAGCATTGGAGCTGTGTAATCGCAGATGCAGGATGGCTAAGTAAAAGTTATCGAGTATTACAGTAAGGTCCTATGCAAACCTGAGATGAACTACTGCGCCACGAGAAAAAAACTGCTGGCCATAATAAAGTCCACAGATCATTTTCATAAGTACCTATATGGACGAAAATTTCTCATAAGGGCTGACCATACTGCGTTATCCTGACTTCTACGATTGAAAAATCCGGACGGACCAGTCACTAGATGGATGGAGAGGTTGCAGCATCGTCCAGACAGGAATTATAACAACGCTGGTGGTATATCCAGAAGACCGTGTGGAAAATGCAAGCGGGTGGAGGAGTGTCGATGTAAGGGCATCGTCATCGAGCAAAGTGAGGAATGTGCAGCCGAGAATGTTAGGAACGCTCAGCAGGAAGTCAGCGGTATTGGTTCTCTGCTTAAGTGGAAAGAAGACAACATACCACTATCTGTTTGGAAAGACATGTCTCCGGAATGTCCAACTCTGAAAACAATGTTCCCCAGTTGGAATTTTTGCGGGTGGAGAGTTGGTAGTACCAAAGGAGTACGTAACACGGGTGTTAGAAGGGGTGCATGGGGAAGCATCAGGTGCCCACTAGGGAGTAAACAAGACTTTGACAAAAGTTCGCGAGCGATTCTACTGGGTACATTGCCGAGAATATATAGAAAAATAGTCTCTCACCTGTGCACCTACCAAGGGTCTAACAATACGACTAAGGGGAATAATGAAGCAGTATAATGTGGTAGCACCATTTGTGACGATTGCTATCGACGTCGCCTGATCATTTCCAACGACAACAGACGGTAGCACAAGTTCTTATCGATTACCTGGTGTGTAGATTCGGAGTGCCATTAGAACTGCATTCGGATCAAGGATTCAGTAACAACAGTTTAACCGAAAAGTTCCTCTAAAAAGTTGTGGAGCGACATAAAACCGTTTGGGGCAAGCACCTTCATCTGTTTGTATTGGCGTACCGGACAGCTATCCATGACAGTTTGAGAGAAACACCTGCAAGGATAATTTTTGGCTACCATGCGATCTGGAATTTGTGTCAACCAGGGCACCCGATTATGTCGACAACCTGGGAGAGTCACTTTTGGAAACCCATGGATTGATGGAACAGAAAATCAAGATTGCAAGTGATAGCGCGATAGCTTCCTATGATGCAAGGCCAATCGCAGGCAATTTAATGAAGGAGATCTAGTGTGACAAAGGAAGAAACGATTTTCTAATCCGTTGATTGAATCTGCAGCAGCCCCAAAATATGACAAACGTTGCCAGACTCTTAACAAGATTTCTGGTATGCAGGATTCGATCAGCGGAAAAAGCATGGAAGCAGATCTACTCTTTGTGATTTCTATTTCAAGCGCACGTAATTGACTTTCAATTTTGTCATATTAAGCAGAAATATCAGTTTTATCCTGAGATACTGAATTACATATGACAAGTTTAAGAAGTTCTCTAACATAAAGTTCTATTTGTAGCACGTCTCGACCGAATTTGGTTTTAAAACTGTCAATAATTTTATCATAATTTTCATGCATCGCAGGGAAACTCTCTACTAGCTGTCGTGCTCTACTACTCGGTACGGTAGCTTGTAGTAAATAGGAAATCTTGTCACTGGATCAGGATATTCATAAATCTTTTGAATTGCGCCCAAAATCCAAGCCCCTCGCGAATATCTCCGCTAAACTTCTTAAGCTTGATAACAGGTAACTTAAAACGCCTACGTTTGTTTCCAGCAATGTTGGGGATTGTACTACTCACCCTGCTTAGAGTCTTGTACTCAGCAGCTCCAACTGGAACCTCGCTAGCCGAAAGCAAATCATCTTCACATTTACCACAGTACTGGTTGCAAAACTTCTCAAACTTCCTTACAAGCTCCGTGTACGTCTTGGAATATTTGTCCCGTCCATCCATCTCTTTAGAAAGGCACTCTTCGTCTAAATCCTTCTTCAAAAGTTCTTGGCTCATCAATTCATCCATCTGTCTAATGGCATCATATTTAACTTTCACTAATTCCCATGTATTTTTAACACAATTAGGTGTCTTGGGCTAGTGTTGTAAACTTGGATCTAAGTATATTTCTGTATCTCTTGTACTTTTCCATCTTCTTTAGCAAAATCAGAACTAATGTTTCTCTAGCTTCAAAAGTATCTCGTTGTCGTTATTACCCCAATCTTCGTCCTGTCACGGTCGCCAATATTTCCAGTGGAATGAAAATCTACCCGTTTTTCATTAACACTGCCAAAATAATAGATTGGAGTAGAATTCAACGTTTAATATTCAATAACTTTCTTTTAACGATTCATACAACTATCTCATTCACAAATTTATAAACGACTTTTTTTCTATTCCTAATCAAGCTATCAAATGTCCGTAACAATATAAGTAAATTGACATTAACGGCATTTTAATGCTCCTTTTTTGCTATCAAAATTTACTTACTTTCTGATATATTTGTAAAGTACAGATTAAGTTAAAAAATTTACTTTGTTGATATTAGTTGCACTTGACTATCGGACAGTAATTACCTGTTATAGTTTCATGATAGTAGCAATTGACATACGTTAAACGACAGTGCCACACAATCTTTTCTCATTGGGCCCTCTAAACTTTCGTAATTAACATTTGTATTATGCAAGATAAACGATCAAACAAAACATATTATTTCGAAATTTATGCTTACTACTTAATATTTTTCTTTAACGCCTACTATTTTGTTACACTTTTACGAAGTGCTAACAAAATCATGAATTTTGTGAGCGGAATTCATAAATTAGCTTACTAATTTACGTTTTCTTTGTTAGCCACCCTTTTATTCACAAACCGCCCTTTTGTTAAATTCAAATTTACACCCCACAGGCTTGCAGTCATCCACTGTAGTTCTAAAACGATCCGCCACATCTCGTTCCCTGCTTTTGAGGTGGTCCACCACTTTTCGTATAATTGCGTTAGTTATTCAAAGGAACTAAACAAAGGATAATAGGTCTCTTTTTTCTTCGGTGCGTATCAATTCCCTTCACTCAGCAAATTTTCCAGATTTCCTCCAGCATCCGTGGCTGATTTATATTCATTACACCTTCATTAAAAATATCCGGGATTACATTTCTTATTGAAAGACGACTTATGCAACCAGCGTTGCGTAACATTTAATGGGCTTCGTCCGTCCATTTGGCTGTTCGAAGTCTGCTTAGCGAACATGTTGAGATTGACCTCACAAATTGTAGTTTTGCGTTTGTGTAAATTCTTTATGGCTAGGATAAATTTTGCTGTTTTAAATTTAGTGGACTTTTAACAAATGAGAGCGGTAAATTCATGTGAAGAACAAATTTTTAATTATTTTTTTAATAGCTGCTAGTGTTAAATCCTTTATTTAAATAAATGGAGTATTGAGTTAAAATATTTCAAGCTCAGGGTTTAGTAAACCATTCACGATTAATTACAGTGTTACTAGTTGTCGAGGTTACTTTGAAATCATTTGTTTTCAGTAAAATGTTAAAAAGGATGACTAACTTTTATTAATAAAGTGACGTTTATAGTTTTTAAGCGGTCACAAGTCTGCATATTTCACTAGATGTGTTGTAGCAGATTTTGTTGTTTTCATTTCTAGGAATGAGCATCACGTTCCACACTGCCTACAAACGGTACACGCATATCATATCATCAGTTAACAACAAATATGCGAGATGAGTAAATATATATTACTTAATATTAAAATATATACCTACATCAAGATATAAACAATACACTAGTAGTAAATATTTTTGGTCTTCTACCTACATCAACAAGACGTATGAAGTATATTTTGCTTGTTCTGAATTTATTCTCCAAATATTATGTAATATTATAAAGGTCACATAAAGGAAGCATTAGGTCGATTAGAATTAAACTAGAAAATTGTGTTAAATTTGTTATTAAACCAAACAAGTTTTCATCTGATAACACCACATACTTTACCAGAAAATGTGGGAAGAATTTTAGCAATTAGACTATACCAAAGAGTTACACTCCTCAAAGTATTATTCCCAATAAGTGAGACTTACTGTCATGCAAAACAATCATCCTGGGAAACGTATGCGGAGTTAATTGCAATAAAGATCAATGATTAAAGTGCATATCTATACTACATTGGTTGCAGCTAGGGATGCTAACGATACTTTGATAGTAAGGACATACCGGTATTCTGAGGCCAAATTTAGATAATTTGCATCGTTACTGACTGCTCTATATTATTATGTGGAATCGATTGAGAAGACCTAAAATCGATATTTGGTATCGGTGTAGGGACATTAAGTATCCGTAGCTCATGGTGACATATATTCCTTAAATATTAAAAATACAAACCCAATATTATATAGAATAAAAGATGTAAGCTGTACTGCAGCTTGCATACATTGAACTCTACAATTATTTGAGGCAGTTTCTTCAGTAGTAGGTAGGAGAGGGTGAACAAAACAGTAGATTCGTTTATCTGAACAGTATAATTTTAGCACGTGTATTTGTGTAAACAAAATAAATAAACAAAACAATAAAAATCTCAAACTACAGATATACAAAAATAGAACCAAACTTAAGTGATATTGAGTAATACAGATAAAAGTTAGTAGAAGTATTATTCTGTTTCAGAAGCTGTTAGTTTTGATAGTTTTTTATACACTTGTCACTGATACTTCACACATTAAAATAATGAACGACTTAATACTTAGATACACTACCTAGACATTTTTCTAATAAAATTTCTCACGTATTTTCTAAATCTAATGTTTTTCAGGGTTTTTCACGCGATTATACAGTTCAGAATGTTGGCATTAAGTTTTTATGAAGAGAGCTTTTCTTGTTTGCAAGACGACTAATTGTTTCTGCTCTGAACCCTTGGTACTATAATTAGGCTTTATTATACTATCACTGACTAGCGTGTTTTGAAGTATGAAGATTCTGATTAAGGCTTTCGCGACCGGAGTCCGTACTGGTAGATACTTCCGGGTTAGTTGGCCGTAGTCGTATCAATTTTCTCTTCGCTGACGTTTCGCCCACTGCTGTAGTGAGCATCTTCAGACCGACTCTCGGGCGTCCGCCGCTGGGTGCTTACGTGGTCGTCCGGGGCAGGCAGAGCCGCGTCATTGGATCGCGCCCGCCGCTGTGTGCTTAGGTGGCTGTCCATGATTGGTGGAGCTGCGTTACTGGACCGTAGAGATCATGTAGTTGGTATTCATCTGGCGTTATTTTCCGCAAAACCGGTATCCATGCACTCTTTATTTTCAATGTTTCCTCCTTGCGGTTGATATTTTCTTGGTGTTTGTAGATCTCAATAGCTTTACGTTGTAGGCGTGCGTAGTAGTGTTTGGCAGTATCAAGATTCCTTGTCTGGGCGAAGTCAGTATTATGTGCTTGTTAGAGAGGATATTGTGCAACAGCACATCTCTCAGTTTGCACAAGGTTGCGGCATCTCTCGTGTTCCTTTATTCTTGTAGAATCACGTCTTTTGCTGGGTCCAATGTACACTTTTCCGCAACTGCAGGGTATACTGTATACTCTTGAAGATAAGGAAACTCGTTTATCCTACGTAGAAGTGAAAATGTGCTGTAGCTGTCTTGTAGGTTTATAGGCAGGTGTGATCTTCATCATTTCCAGTATTTTTCCAAATCGGTGACATTCCTGATGTACATAAGACAGATAAACCCTTCCAACTAGCGGTGGTTGCTGGGCAGATTTCTTCGTCTGGGGCCGTGGTTGAATGGATTATTTTATCTCCCATGCCGAGTAACAGTTAGCTTGTAGCACACGGCTTAGGTGGCACAATTCCTTTTTTCAGATGTTGCGATTCGCAAATACGTTGTGCTGGCTCAACCAGAGTTTTGATGACCTAGAATGATGATGGGAATCTTTGTTCAGGTATCAGTCCGTGTGGATAGTTTTGCGGTAAATCTGGTGCCCTAGCTGATTCATCCTTCTGGTGACTAAGACATCGAGGGAGGTTAGCTTACCGTCTTTCTCGGTCTCCATAGTAAACTTTATGTTCTTGGATGTCTGCTGTTTAGGTGTTAAAGAAACTTCGGAAGAGTATCCTCGCCACAACTCCAAACTACGAAGGTGTAGTCAACGTTTTTTTACCATGCCGAGGGTTTCCCCTCCGCTGTTTCCAAGGCTTCATTTTCGAACTTCTCCATGAAAGGTTGGTCGCCAGCGGACTGAGTGGGCTTCCCATGGCTGCTCCGTCTAGCTGCTGATAGTAATCACCCTTCCATATGAAGCAAGACGATGTGAGGCAATGTTTGAATAGTGCCGTAATATTATCTGGAAACAGTACTGATATCTGATCCACGACATCTTTTACCGGAACAAGGACGTGACATACTGACCAACAGGTCATTCGGTTCAATTTGCAGAGTTTTCAGCTTCTCTGCGAAGTCATTGGGGTCCTTGATGTAACTGGGTGTGTTTTCTATATGCGGCTGCAGTAACTTGGTGAAGGTGCTTTGTTGCTTCATACGTTGGCGATCCAATCGCACTGACGATTGGTCGTAAAGGGACGCCATCTCGAGGACCTTTGGAATACCGTAGAGGAGACGAGGGAGTACCTCAGATTTCTGTATTTTCTTGTAGGTCTCATCATCGACGGCTGCTTTTACAGGTGTGTTTGTCTGGCCCAGAATAGTCTCGATAGAGTTTTCTGTAGACCTCTGGTTCCAGTAGACTTCTTATCTTGTTACATTAGACCGTTGTACGCATGACGACCGTTGCATTTCTCTTGTCTGCTCGCAAGATTATGATGGTGCTGTTGAGATCCTTTACCGCTTTGCGTTCCCTCGTAGAAAAAAAAGAGAAAATCGATACGACCACGGCCAATTAACACGGAAGTATCTACTAGTCTGAAGATTCTGTTTGCTTTAGTTGAAGCTCTTTAAAACATGATGTCATATTTTATGAGACAGTGGATATAAGCGTCCGTCGCAGGCTTTAAACGCATTAGGTACCCATCTACCAAGTATGCAAACGTTTGCGAAGAAACTAAAATCTGGGGGTTTTATTGACCCTTCAATTTAAATGTGGAACTTCATTTTAGAAATAAAAAAAGCGTTTTTCCTAAAAATATAATTATCTATCAAACAGAAAGTTTTCATGTCATGCCACTAGAAATCGTCATTACCAAAGATGTTCAGCTGCAAAAATTGCCATTTTGTTCCTTGAGGCAAATTTGAGTATACTTCATTGACACATACGATAAACAATAATTGAACCCTGAGAGACGTCTGTCTTAACGGGTGCCCAGTACGAGACGCTTAAACTTCCTGTAGTTTCGTCAAACTGGAAAATTCGTAGTTTATTATTGGTCAGTTACCATTTAATCAGTCGCAATGGAATGCTCCGTATCCAACGCATAAATATGTTAGGTAAGATTGATATCGGTCGATAGTTATCCATTTGGGATTTGTCACCTTTCCTGTGAATAAGTCAAAGTATTAGGTGTGTCAATTCGTCGATACTGTATTTTAGAACTTCAATAGGTATATCAGTAGCCAACAGAAGGAGTTCCATTGTGATACTCCGTACCTCCTGCAGATTCGTTTTTAACATATACATGCTATGATGTGAATACTATTCACATGTTAAGCTTACTTTTGGCTGATCTGCAAGGAGTTTATTCATGTTTATTAAATGTTTGTTGACTACCTTTAGCCTATCCGTGAGTCAGAGGCTATATCAAAAAATTGCGTCCCTTTCCTTTGCAGTGGATGCTTATTCATTTTCTTAAAAAAATAAAACCTTTAAAAATCAGATATAACTGAATAATAACCTAGTACACTGACCTATCTTAATCTTATAGCACCTATAAATAGTGCCGCAAAAAATGACTTTCTTTTAAATGACTGATAAATCCCCAGGCGCCTGGATGATTTCATTGCTCCATAGACGTACGTTCGTTTTCGCGTACAAATTCAGTCTCTTGTAAGATACAAACCATCGTGAAAATAAAAATGAAATTAGCATTTTTTAGTCCCTTATCTACCAACACCATATCCTTACTGGCAACATATTATCTGCAGTTTCTATTTCTTTTTAGACATGGCTAATTCAACTATCTGATTAAGCTTAGAGGTTGTGCCCACTAAGTCCGTCACGATGTGTTCATGTTGTTAGAGTTCTAAAACTAAATTCGCATTTGTCTTTTCTAATTTTGGATGTTTATTGCATGGTTTTGCACAAATCACTTAACTTTTTGTTTATTGTTTTCTAAAAATTCTAACTCATCGGACTTAGAACTGCTGCAATAGCCATAAATGCCTGCCCCTGTAGCACGACAGATTGCAACATTTCACAAAAGCAGCACTTTGTTCTTCAGGTTTAGAGCATTTTACCCACCTATGATTACGTGACATCATCACGCTTACATGCCCTCATACTTTCGTACTGCTACTACTAGTACTAATATATGGTAAATGGCACTGAGAAGCTTTAATAGAAACAAAACGGACTCACGATCAATTATTGTTATGATTACACGATAATATCGGAGTAACAGTAACACCAAAATAGAGCTGTAGGAAGGCTCAAATCAAATTTCGAAACTGCTACGGTTTGCAACCTAAAACAACGGAGATAAGAAAATATAGATTATTACAGAAAAAGCTCATAGAATTAGGCAATATACTCATAAGGGCCCGTTTAACATTTCTATAAGGTAAGAGGATAATACATATGAATTGTAATATACAAAAATAGGAGAAATTATATACTCAATATAACAAAATTAAATAAATATGTTATTTAGATGTATGTAAGTATAGCTAAGCAACAACTATTTAATAATAACATTATTAAATTGGAATTGGGTGTAGAAATTTTTTGTTCAGGACAGAATAAAACAATTTTCAAATTTCTTTTTCGGGCGATAGCTGTGCCTGGACTAATTCACTAACTGGAAATTGCATAACTCTTGGTAACCTTAATCTGCAAGGGTATACTCAATAAGTAGTCAACAACTGGAACAAGTATAAGGAAGGCAATGAAGCATTCTAGAGAGCTAGATTATTATAAAAAGTAGGTACAATCTAAAGAAAAACGTATGTTACCTCTGATAATCCATATATTTTTATCTACGTATAAAGAAGACGTTCTTCCTTAATGACTTAACCATTGTTTCGATTTAACAATATAATAAGTTGTATCGACGCTGGATATAGACTCTTTTTTGCTTACTTTTATTGAGCATTCTTAATACTCTCTGGCCGTTTTTTAATTAGTTTACCAAATCCATACTTTAGCCACTCGCTTCGCATATAGATGCAGAATTAGGCGACCTGCTTATAGTAGTTTGAAATTTATATTCCCCGTCAGTGCGTCTTTTCAGCGTGGATGGCGGATATATATCATGGTACATAAATATTGAGGAAGGCAGTTTAGGTATGCGAAAATGCTACCGCTCCATCGGATTTTCAGGATTTTGGACTATATTATTTTCTGATCGTGCCATCGCATATTTTGACCGAAATTTTATAAACCCTGTTATCTCGTATCAATATTTGTAGTTCATAAAACGCATCCAGCCTCGAGACGTACTACAAACAACGCAGACATTGAAGTATAAAAAAACAAGGAAAGTGATTATGACCTGTCAGGAAAGTTGCTAAAGAAACTATGGCGGTAGATATCCCATATCGCTGAAACAGCTTACTTTAAATATTTTACATGTTTTCTAAAAGAAGTGAATGTGGTTGCGGTTTGCAAATTTAATATATGCACTAGTTGTACTTAGTCATGTGGGTACCACTGAATATATTTATATTATTATATTATAAAGTATATTTTCACCTACTGCGAAACAATATAATACTATATGATTTTTGTACTTAATAATTAATCATTGAGAATGTGGAATTCTGCATCTCCAGCACACCTCATTTAAACTTCGATATATAGGTACGTATATCACGACTTATTTAAAGTTGGTGTACGTCATAGTTTTTGTATTGTAATATTTATTAATATCCAAGATAAAATAATAATCGAATAATGAATATATTTTATAGTTTTGAAGAGCTGGAAGGCTGGAACACTCAACTTAATGTTATTGCTTACTATAATTTTGCCTCAAGTCGTTGAAATCAATGAAAATATTTTAGGTGTCTGAATAATAATATTGCATGACAATTAAATTATTACTTATGCAGTTAAAAAATACTGCCCCACATTCTTATTAGAGCATAATCAAACAATTTTTTAAATCTTTTTATTACATTTTCTAGAGCACAAATTATTTTGCATTGCAAAAGTATTTTGCAAAGAAAAAAAGAAGTTTTTAAAATGTTCTGTGTTTAAGGTGCATAAAGCTATGTTTCGTATAGAATTAGTTATATTTACTTATTTACATCGACTGTTGTAAAAGGGTTAGTGTTATGAAAACTGGTGAAGAGTCCCAAATACATTTCGGCCATAAGAACAGGAGCATGCCTACTTCTTTGTATCGTATAATTTTTCTTTTACGAGCTGCTAGTTGAGTTGGTGGAAGATGGGTACAAAGATTAAAACATATCATGACCTTTTATCTCTCCACGTTTCTTAGTAAACCGCTGATGTTAATTACTTCTTCCTTTGCATACAAAGAATTTGTAGGGGTACGCTGGGCAGGTGTCATCTGGTGCTCCAGCCTGTCACTGGGCCTTAGTTCTTTTATTTTAGAGATAATTTATTGGACGGCGTAAAAGAAATACAAAACACCCAAGCAGTTGAACATATCCAGTGGAGGACAGCTTTTTTGTCCTGCATAACAATTGCGTCAATAAAACAGAAAAATCCGCCGTTTATATGCACTTTGAAAGTTAATTGGTGCCCAGGACTAAGGCGTACCGACGTGCTGCGTCAAAAACATGAGTTATGGCCACAATAACTCAATCACGATTTACCTTTATTTCAACTGACCACGGCCCGGGTAAAAATTAAATTCCGCAAGCAAAAAAATCCGGTCCGCACTCGTGAAAAAAACCAATCGAGGGGACAATATAAATATTTTGTTTATGCATTCACAACAAAAAATTATGTTGACAAGAAAACAAAGGCGAGATAAGTCGCGATATGCTGCGAGGTAACCTCGCAAGTTATAGCTAACCTCTGGTCAGTTGCTCAGAGAAACAGCCCTCTCGATCTTAACCTTCGAACGTCTGCTCACTGTCTGGTCGGCTGCGTATAGACATACTACAGACTGAATGGTTTTTTGCCTTCCTTTTGCTATGTGCATAGATCCTTAATCAAATTTTTCTGGTATTCTGTAAGCTGTCGTTACGAGAATGCAAGTTTATTTATTTATGAATATGTGGTAAATTCAGATTACATAGCTTCTATTTTATCCGGCAGAAATATAGGCGTTTAATGGCACGAGGCGTTCGCTCATTCGTACCTCTGGTTGCAGTACGGGCTTGCGGGAATATCCACATATCTCTTCCTTTCTGATCAGTACTTATTTATTCTCGTGCAGGTATTGGTGCGGGGTTAACAACAGGCATACAATGATCTGCGGTCTAATCTGGCGCGAAACGGGACTAGAAGTACCATCTTCACGAAAGACACGAGAGCGTTTGTTTAATGATGTGACTCCCGAACGATTTAATTGCTTATCAACGGTTTCGATAAATTATTGAGTTAGAGTTAAACGGATTTGAACGAAAAATTTGTTTCTGTGGCACAATGTACATTTTGATATTGAATATTATAAGCTTATCGGTTTCATGTACAACTAACATGTGTAAAACTAGGTAACAGTAGCTATCTCGAAGTTTTCGTGCACAATAAATATCGCTTTAATAATAATTGGTTTAAAATGAATCCTGATCATATATCAATTTTATAGGATGTCTTATGCATACATTATATTTAAAAATATAAATGCATTTAGTTGTCATCGTGTAGTGTTCCTATGCACCATCCACATTTGTTTTACGAACAGCCTATCGAAACTTACTACGTCCATAAGACTCGCATACAGTACAATTAATGAAACCGAAGGTAGTGTACCAAAATGTAACTCCATCCTCAACGTTAAACATCTTATAGTAATAATAATTTGGCAATAGTGGCAAACAATTAATTATCAATCCCTTATAAAATAGAATACCTAATTATTTATCCTACATAAAATTATTAATAACTGTATTTGGAAATCTCACAATTCCAAAGGCCATTAATCATATTAATAGGAAAAGCTATCCAAATAATTGAAGTGGCGTTAAGGCTTGCAAAATAAACTTCAAAAATGTTACTTCTATAACCTTTAGATAAATTTATACTTTAAGAATATAATTAAGTGTAGGTCATAATACATTTGCATCCATGTTTACATTAAAGATTAAAACACGTTTCTAGGGTAGTACTGCCTACTTTCAGTTCAAATGTTAATCAAATTTATAAAGTGAAATTTACGTAGGACGATTCAGAACAAACTCAACTCTTAATACACGCAAGCATTACAAACATGATCTTAATGGGCAGTGATAACAAAAAAGTTTCGACCGGAACATTTTTTACCATCACTGAAATATACTGTAATTCTTTTTTGGAGAGTTTGGTAGGTTCTGGACAGTAATCATGTCAATTGTTTTGACCGATTTTCTTGTAAGAGTTTTGGATTGTTTAGTCGCTTAAAATTGTAGTGGTTCAAATTGTTTGTGAAAGGTTTTACATTGCGGTTTTCTCGTGCGAATTTCCCAACCTATCTAATTTCTGGAATTCGGGAAATGAGTTATCCGATAGCAGTACGTTCGGGAGATATCCCAAAGAAAATTTGACCAGCTTCTTATTTCAAGTTCGTGCTTTGTATTTGATGGTAAATACTATGAAAATATACATTACACATATTTCAGCTTTTTAACAACTGAGATGATGTACTGTTTAGACAACTGCTATGCTCTGCGCCATCTACTCGTATATATTTTCACTAATATATCTAGTAATCTGCATGAAAGTGCATGTTTAAAACGTTTTGTGCTCTGAAAACCCGCAAAGCTACTGGTTTTGATGGTATTTACCCAGAATTCTTTTTTTTTTATTTATAACTTTAGTAATACATGTTATCAGCACTCTTAGGATGCGCAGATCCCCTCTGAGTGCCATCTAAAGAAGATAACAAATATAAAAGCATATGTAAAAAAACAGAAATATCTCATAAATCCTGTAGATATATCAAATTCTTGAAAAACTTGGGACCGAATGCTTTAAAATGGTTGTTATTGTTCTATAATAATATTTTAGATACATGTACTCTTCCAAGTTTGTTTCAGAAAACAAAGGTAATTGCTGTCTTAAAACCTGAGAAACCTCCAAATGAAGCAGGAAGTTACCGACCCATTGCCCTCCTGAGCGTCTGCTACAAGCTACTAGAAAAACTACTCTACCAGAGAATAGGTCCTATTATTGAAGACTCACTCCCGAAGGAACAAGCAGGTTTTAGGAAGAACAGAAGTTGCCGTGACCAAGTCTTGGCTCTAACAACATATGCTGAAGTTGGTTTCCAGAAACGATTGAAAACTGGAGTAGTGTTCATAGACTTATCGGCGGCCTACGATACTGTTTGGAAAGATGGATTGGTCCTCAAACTATTTAATACTCTGAAATGTGGAAAGACTGCGAATGCTATCCCAACGTCAATTCAGAGTGTTTTTGGGAGAAAAAAGTAGCAAATTCAGGATTTTGAATAATGGTCTTCCACAAGGATCGGTTCTGTCGCCTATTCTTTTCAACCTTTACATAAGTGGCCTTCCAGCAACTCAATTATGAAAATTTGTGTATGCAGACGACATGGCATTGGCTTTGCAAAGTAAAGACTTTTCTGTACTTGAACAAAACCTTTCAAGTGACATCGAGATTATCAATTGATATTTTAAAACCTGGCGCTTGTGCCCTAATCCATTGAAGACAGAAGTAACTTGCTTTCATCTCAACAATCACCAAAAGAGGAAACAGCTTCAAGGTATGTAAAATAACATAATTCTTAAACATACCTTGGAGTGACCCTAGACACGTCTCCAACGTACAAGAAACATCTAGAAAACGTCAGTAAAAAATTACAGACTTGAAATAACATTCTGCATAAGCTTGCTGGTACAAGTTGGGGTGCAAATGCAAATGTACTCCGTACTTCTGCAACTGCCTTGCTTTATAGCACTGCTGAGTACTGCTGTTCTGTTTGGAAAAACAGTCATCACACAGGAAAAATTGACACTCAGTTAAATACTGCAATGCGACTAATCACTGGAACAATTAAGTCAACTCCATTACCTTGGCTTCCGATTCTTTCAAACATTGCTCCTCCGGAGATTCGCAGCCAGTTTGCTACATATAAAGCTTGGCAAAAATATCAATCACCTCCTAATGAGTTTCTGATTTCCCGAGATCTGCAAGAGCTACCTACAACTCGGCTAACTTCTAGAAAACCTCTGTGGACAGAAGATTTCCTTCGTGCTCCTTATACCATTTAAGATGCATCGTGTTCTGTTTGGCAAGTTAAGAAACATGATATATTCAATCAGCAGCCCATAGACGATCCTACGGAAGAGGTAGCAGGAACCTGACCTGACCTGACCTGACCTGACCTGACCTCCCAAGAAGGTATTGGGTCACTCTGAATCGCCTTCGCACTGGTCATGGGAAATGCAAGTTTTTTCTTAATAAATGGGATTCATCTATCAACCCTTCTTGTGAATGTGGAGATCCCCTCCAAACAATTGGACATATGGTCAACAGATGCCCCCGTACAGCATGGTCTGGTGGTTTTGCGTCTATCCATCGTGTTGATGAAGGTGTTAAAGACTGGCTTAAGACAATAGAGATCTGATTGGAGTTTTCTGCGAAGTTTTCTTCAGTACTCTATCCAGAATAAATACATACTTGTATTATGGATAAAGCGCAAATGCGAGATCTCTTATCGTTGAATGAAAATATTTCTTTTCTGTCAACGCTTTTATAAAAGTCGACCGTAGTCGCATGAAATTATCAGTACTGTGGAATGTATTAATGATTTTCATAAGAATATATATAATTTAAAAACATGTTTTTGCCAACCCTGGTGTTAATACAAGCTACCACACTTGTTGGTCAGTCTTCGATCTCCCTTCGCTGTCTGCTAAAGTGATAACCTGCAACCTTTTTCATAATGGGATGGAGGAGAATTCAAAATCAATCGGTTATCAAGCATTGTGGATAGCTTATAGTTATAGTAAAATAGTCACGCCTTGATATGAAATTGCTTAAACCCCTAAATTGGAAAGACAGTATACCTACTCCCCAGTTTTTGTAGACTTTTAGCTAGGCTCTTTAAGATGATGTAATGTGATTGGAAATACTTAACTATTATTGTTGATCAACTTGCAGCTGTAACTTCTTACGTTTTTATTTCACAACTTTTAAACGGGTAAATATATTTTAATTAATGGATGATATTAGAAGGACCAATCCTTAAATTAAGTATGCTTTTATTAAAATGCGGCAAAGCCCTTTAATTATTAATTGTGAATTTATACAAATATAGATATCTTGCATTTATTTCCACTTTTCATCTTCAAAGACGCCATAGTGGAACACCGTGTACTATATCCATATACGTATTATAACCTATATACCGACAACGTATGCTACAAAGTGAGGCCGACCGTCTTTCTCTTAAAGACTTAGGTATATGCTTTTTCTGTTGCTTTCTCTCTCATCATCTTAGAGGTGATGCATACGCATGCGTCAACAGCGTCATGTCGTAATTGTCAACTGTTTATTGTCGAACTTTTAACCTCGAAATATATGTACAAATGGTCTCCATGTGTTTTTCGTGTTGTTTGTTAATGTTGCTGATTTTGGTTGTGGATTACTTATAAGTTCTTTCGAGTTTTAAGTTTGTAGCGCGCAACTTTTAAGCATGCGTTTTATATATTTATCCGAACGCTAGAGACAAGAAACCTATTCTTCTCTCTCTAAGAGCTGCGCTTCGCTTGAACTGCATTGCAGAGATAGACAATTATCGGTTATAGAGGTTATTACATATATGGCTATATCAACTACAATGATTTTATTCTTAATGTTCTGCTGCAATGAAAATCAAAACAACAATAGGACACCGAAAAGGATCTAGAATAAAAAGAGTAGTCATCTGCCACAGTAGTTAGATATAATAGCAACTTGAGAGTTTTTTACTTGTTTGTGCTTATAACGATAATTCATATCAGACTAATATTATTATGTAATAGTAATTAATCTGAAAGTATAGCAATTAATTGACACTTTAAAAAGAATTGAAGTCGCGTACGAGGATCTTTGTAACTTAACCAAACGTAAACGTCATTGTCTGAAAGCAATTAAACCTAAGTATCATTGAAAAAAAAGAGTAAATTGTATTTGAAGAAAAGCGACTTTATGTCTTGCACTTCTATCGGAATTCTTTGTGGAAAACATAAAGGTTTAGTTATTTGCGAACGTATGCTATGAGGAATTGACTATATTTAAGTGAACATTAGTTCCCTAGTTTTGTTTGTTTGTTTTTTTTTTCATTTAAGGGTTATAAATAAGCCAAGCATAAAAAATAGCTTCGTTTGTAAAAATATACCCGCATAATATAATACCACAGATTAGAGCTGCAATTTGAGATTATGAGGTGATACGCTTTGGTAGGTGGGTTAATATACACTTATAATATATATACACTTTAATCAAAAGTAGTGGTTATCTTGCAAAATTGCATTGCGACTTTTGAATAAGCGTAATGGTTTAATTCAAATGCGCATTCGGTACCGTCCTTTACGATAGCAGTAGGGGGCTACACGCAAGACTAGTGTTTCCTCTTTAACCGCTCTACTTCCGGATAGTAGTGCCGTACAGTATACCTAGGTTACATCACATTATAATACGCAATATTAAGCAAGCCGTAACTAAGAAACACCAATTTCAGTTAGCTCAAATGGCATACTTCATCTTATTCGAGTTCCAGCATCTCATTTAAGTGTCTAAAAATTTTTTCTCCTGCCTTGTAAATTCATCTGATCCCGATCCCAACAGTCATATTGCCCAAGTTCACGTGAAGCTTTATGAAACGAGAAAACGCCGTTAAAATGGAAATTTGCGGTGCGGAGAAGCCCTGCAGCCGCACAGTTCCAACCCGAACTCGCAGAAACCGATTTTGCGCATAAATGAATACCATTGTTTTCTTAAGGTTGTTATTCCGGTCACATTTAAAAATATAATACATGCAGAGCTATGTTATCGACGTATATTTAAGCGCCTGCGTCCAACGCCTATGTACTCTCGTCCTTTTTAAAGATCCTGGTGCAGATGAGAAAGGAATGCTCAGGGCTGCTGCCAGGACCGGACTAGCCCTTTCTGCGCAAGCTATTGGAAACTTAGTTTAAACTAAATTAACCTAAATAAAAGGGGAATTTTAATGTGGAAATTACTACATAGACACGAAATTATTTATAATATAGATTTATACAAAGACTTGATGTTCCATAATTTCGCAAATGTTCTCTTTTAGCGAAGCTGTATCTTTAATGATGTATTGTGTAGAAGAATAACACCCAGCAAAGGACGCTTCGTTCATCCAAACTGCTTCGTGTGTATAATTTAGGAAGAGTATGGATAATGTTTATAACAAAACATATTAAAAGTCCATTAGAAGTTACTATAATCTTGTATGACGTAATTGTGCATTAATAAAATTCCTAGTTAAAGTAACGATTAACTTAATATTTTTTTCACGCATGTAATTACCTTAGCTCCTTTCCACTATAAAACCTAGTACTCTCTTAATTTTGTTGACGAAATTTCGTTTAATGCTTAAAAATCGTTTTACCTTTTATCTAACATTTCTTCGGGTCTGATTTTAACAAAGGTAAAATGATTCATTCGGGTGTTTACTGTTTCTCCTGCAAATCGCTACAATTGTTGTCTAGGGCTGCCTGAAAGGTATTCAAGCTAAGGAGTAATAGAAATATTAAAATACGCATATAATCAACTATCATTCTTCCTTAGGTAATCATTTCTTAATGCATCCGTGTATGATTCCGCCAGTTTACTTAGTTTAAACTCTTGTACCTATATTTGCAATGAGATCGAAATTGATTCATTTTGGATTCATAGCATTCATAATAGTTCAGCGAAGAAGTTTGTGTTGAAACTTGAGTCAAACTGATTGGGGCACAGCAGTGTGATATTTTTTAGCAAAAGACGGCAATAGTCTTTGAAGCGAGTGGAGGTCGTATACTTTTTACAGGATGATCCGATATCTAGTTGACCAGTTTGAAGCACGCATTGCAGAAAATATTTAACAAGTTAAAAAATTAACTTTTTTAAGATAAACGGTTGAAGATCTCTGTTATTGCCTAGGTATTGTCTTGAGATGGGTTTATTACTGGGACCCGGTATACCAAAAGAGAATCCATGCAGTGAGTTCATAGGGACCCCCCTCCGACCAAAAAGGTCAAGACAATCTTTACGGAAAAAGGTGATGGCAACAATCGTTTTAGATATTGAATATACAGGTATGTCAAGAGGGTGTGCATAGAAAACAACGTGTGGATTCTTCAAAGAAATTACAATTGCATAACAATTTCAGGGTTTACAAAGTTCGAAACGTTGAAGATATTGTCAAAGATTGCGTATTTACAGAACTATGTCAACCACCATAAAGTTCCTATTTAGCACCTAGCGACTTTTTTTATTCAAAAATACGAAAAAGGTGTAGAATGAAGATATGTTGAAATATAAAGTATTGCTGAATTTCAGTTTGTCTTCTTTCATTGTAACCTTTCTACATAAATTGCCGACACACCTTCATTTAACGAATTGGTTAAGGGCTAGGTGATCAACTGTTGTCCTGATTCCGGTCTAAAGGCCGTCGTCGGTTGGAGTTGTTTCCTATCGTTTCGCTAGCATGAGCGGCAAGCTTTTTCAGGGGTCAAAAATTAGTTTCGTCGCTGAACATAAATTTTCGATAAAACAACTGTCAGATTGCAAGTGTCCTCAAACCGAATCAGCGAAAGACAACGCAAGTAATGGCGTTGTGGCTTTATGTCCTGCGCAAGTTGATTTTATATGGGTATACCCCAAGACCTTTACGTAAAATTTTCCACGAAGTGGACGAACTAAGCTCCAATTGCTTTAATCGTCGAAAAATCGATAATTTTTAGTTTTTAATGTTACAGCGGCAGTATTCTCTTCAGTACGCACACTTCTTCGGCGGATTGGTGCTCTAACATCCTGTAGACTCCAGAGAGTAGGTCGCAATGCGACGATTTTGTGTCCCGTAAAATTCACAAAGTAGTTATTCGTTTTTTATACATTTTCTTTGTGATTTGATGGCAATTGTTCAAGCGTGAATATATGAAATAATATAAATGTCAGTAATAGGACGCAAACTGGCAGCTGATGTCAAGGAGCATCGCGATCGGAAGTTGTATGATGCTTTAAAAGCACCCATTATATAAGTAATTATCAAATGAAACATGTAATTGGAACCACAAAAGTGTTCTTATTTGTGTGCCATATGCATGTTGATTATGATGTGTAAGGGTAATACAAATGATGGTGAAATGTGTATTGGTTAATGTAGTCAATAAGTTTATTTGAATATTTAATGCTTAATATATTTGTGTTTAACGTTTTTGGTAGATGTAGATATTTTTATCAGAATGATGAGAGTCTGCAGTTGATTATAGATTGTCCACAGAAGAATCTTCAAGAAATTACATACTTTTAGTGATATGACCAAAAAAAACGTCTACAAATATTCCGTTTAGGAAACCCAATTTATCGTTGTAGCAAGGAAACTGAACGCAACAAATGGAAAGATTTCCCTCAAGTTGCCGCCTAGCTCTTGTATTTCGCTGCATCCGGCCCTGGCCGCGACTCGAAGTCGTTACGCCGTTTATAACGCAGATGGGTCCTAAAATCATTACCGGGACCGGCGCTGGCTCGCTACGGCCCCGGCAATTCGGAAGCGGGTTAATTAACGAAAGCAATCAATTTCAGTGTCGGAATTGCCGCTTACAGTACGGCCTCATTACGTAAAACGGGCGTGATGTTTTAATTGGCAGTTGTTTGGGTCGGTTTGGGCGCACGCTCTGGACATGAAGATAATGTTGCCGGTTAGTAATTAAAGCAGGAAGGACACGCCCTGTGCCAGCTAGACTCCAATGGGCTGTCTTGATTGCGTAATTTAGAACAAGTCTCTGTCTTGGTTCGAAGTTTTTAACGTCCAATCCACGTCCCTTGATTGCTTGCGACCGTCACTGGTCTACTTTGTTCTACAGATTAATTTTATTGGTCGAAGGCAGAACAGAACATCCTTCTCGATTTGCATTGCAAAAAGCATTACACAAAAAGATCTGTTAATTATGTATGGTAGGGGCTATATAGAAAGGCTCAACAGTATCTTTGCCCGTTAAGAATATATTTAGTGTAAGCTACATGTTTTATTTGACGCGACAGATTTATCAGCAAATAAATTTCAAATTCATGCTGAAAGTTAATCAGATGAACATTAATTGAATTACTGGATAAAGAAATAATAATATAGAATATAGAGACTGCATTATTTCCGATTCACTATAACAGATTTAGCCTTCCAATTTACTTTGAAACATGGCTGTTCACAGTACAGCACTTCCTGCAAGTGTTTCACCCATGGTATACCTAACCAAGGAGTTATGAATAATTCAGTGTGAGCTATTGTTTCAGCTTGATGAACGTGCGAGGTTATGCAGAAAATGCCAATGAGTAACAAGTATTAGCATAACAAAATACATTTAAACGTTGTAAAGGAACAGATGAAAAAGGTAGAGTATAACACACGAAATAAATAAAATAAACTATATACTACCTCTCAACCTAGGTTATTTGCTTATTTGAGTCTTCTATTGTCTGAGTCTTTATAAACCCCATATAAACTATTCGTCGTTCAGTTTGTCACAAGCTCTTTCTGATGGCGTCTGCACTGGTAAAATGGCGTTTTCAACACGATAAATCGTATTCCTTCAATGAGGCTTTCGAGTCCATAGCAATCAGAATTTTACATCTGAGAAATAATTTCGGTTGTTTTTCTAGCTTCGTTTTAATTGCTTTGTTAAGAGGGTATAAACATGTGGATTAAAATGCAGTATTCCAGTTGATCTCAAAGTCGACACAATGTTGCTATAGCAGAAGGATTAAATTATACATGTCTGCACCGTTGACCTAGCAGCTTACCATACTGCAGCCTATATAATTTTCTTTTTAAATTATTTAACATCCTTCAGCAATGCGACATAGGTATTCTAACAGAAATGCGTCAAGTAAGCCCAAACCAAAACGAGGAAAGAGAGTGGAACCAGGCAAAAGGCTTACAAACAGAAATTCTGCAAGAAGCACCGGAGCAACCATCTGATCAACAACCGGAATAAGAACCTGAAATGGTGCCTGCAACAGAACCTACACCTAGAAAGCAATCAAAGGGGGCCACAAAGAATGCGGACTTCAAATTTGTGTGATATATGTTCCACGAATTGTAAAAATTACGAGGGACCGGACTGGATTTGCTGTGTTAACTGCGAGCGTTGGATATTCGGAATATGTAACAACGAAAGTGAAGAAGAACAATACACTTCGTAGAAAGCTCTTCTGGGTTTGATGCTGTGGTCGTAGAATTTACTCTTGACATTTCGTCGAAACTAAACACAATGGAATCTACCTGCCCCACACTTAGTGCGGAAAAGTCTATATCGGACAAACTGGACGCAGCAGCGAGATGTTGTGTTGTATATGGACACACAGGGAGATCTGCGATAGCAGGAGACAAACAACACATCATCGAGTATGACAACGTACGGACGGACCCTTGCAAAGAACAGCCATTACCACCAAAGATTTGTGAGAGAATCCTTGGATATAATGAAACAGCCCAACAACTTTGACAGAGAAGACAGCTATCGCTTGAGTAGAATTTGGAAGATGTCACTTGATCACCAGCCAAATAACACGGCTACTGTATAAGTTACGACAATGAATTAAATCACCAGTCAGATTCCTTCTGAAGAAGCTAACAGTATGATCGGCTAAACGTCAAGAGTAAATTCTACAACCACGGCATCAAACCCGAAAGAACTTTCTACGATGAACAACGGCAGTAAAAGCCTGCATTGTACATGGTTTCTATACAAGATTGATGCAACGCAGGCGGCGTTGATTTCTGATTTCTTTGTGCCGCCTTTTTGTAACTGCTGCCAAGCTACAATAAGCACGGCGATAGTGCTGAAGGTTATAGATCAAGTTACAGTCACGAAATTGATGGCACGGTTCTATTTTTTTCTGTCAATGATAAATTACAATAATTATTGGTATAGTAGGCTTGTTGTATCCTCTATAATCTACACCCTTGCATTGTGGAAGCTTTGTGTAGTGCAGCTAACGCCATTTAGTTTGCGAATTTTACCATTGTGGCAGGTTAAAAACATCTTTGAATCCATCATAGTACAATTATTAACGAGCTTATTGTAGTCACAACCACACAAATACGATACATAACCTAAAAGTTATACGAAACCGTGTGAGCCCACAGCTCCGAAATATCAGCTTTCTGCAACCTTAAAGTTGTTTATCCCACAAAACACTACATAATTTGTTGAAAATAAACACTCGCACGAGTTTTCTCATATTAAAACATATCAAATAATTCAAAAATTGACAGATGACAAGTATACATAAAAGCAATAGTTGGGTACACTTTCCTGAGAGGCGGCAAATTAATTTAATTGATAATTTCCATAAGCGCCCTGGATGCATGAATCATTTATAGAAACCCTGTATAACAATAATACACTTGTTACGGTTACGATATTCAATTCGATTCCGATGACAGCATGCAAGATGCAGACTTCCAAACTTAAACGAACCTTGTTCCAGCGAAATTGAAGGGTTTCTTGATTTTTCCAAATTTGATAGAATGCGCCATTAAATTGAAGTTGAAGTAATATATGTTTATTTGTTGTTTTTGAATAAAGTTTATTAGACATTGTTTTATTATTTTAATATATCAAACCATACAGCACAGTCTCGTCTACAATTTTGCATGCCAAAGTAGGACAAATATTTCACCTACTTAAAGTTATAGCGGTTTAAGTAACCTGTTACCATAACAGAGAAAGAAGTCGGATATTGTGA